>APFE030259952.1:0-42074 GCA_000404065.3 Pinus taeda
AGAGAATTAAAGGAACGCTGGCTTCCTTCCTCTCCAAGGATCAACATGCTTTTCTAAAAGGACGCAATATTCTGGATGCTATGGCAAATACTCAGGAATGCATGTTCTCAATGATTTCAAAAGATATGGACGCGACCATTTGAAAAATCAATCTACAGAAGGCTTACGATTGTTTAGACTGGGGTTTTATCAGATGTTTATTGGTGAAGATTGGTTTGAGGCCAGATGCCATCCAATGGATCATGGCATGCGTGGAAAATGTTAACTATGTGATTATTATCAATGGCATTCCTACCCCCTTCTTCCTTGCTGAAAGGGGCCTTCGTCAAGGATGCCCGCTCTCGCCTCTTTTTTTTTATTCTGGCTATGAACTCCCTCAGCGTTCATATTAACAAGGCGGTTTCAGAAAACAGATGTAGGCCGGTCAAGATTTGTAGGAACAATTTCATATCTCACAACCTTTTTGTTGACGATGTGCTTCTATGTGCTATGCTCTGCAGGGATTCATGGATCTGTTTATTCGACATTCTTTTTAGATTCCAAAGAGCCACGGGACTTATTATTAATAAGTCGAAATCCACTCTTTATCACAATGATTCCAACATGGATTTGGTGTTATGGATTGCTGCTTTGTTTGGGATAGGTACCAGACCGCTCAGGGATGGCCTTAAATATTTCGGCTTCCATCTAAAACCTAAAGGCTATTCTAAAAATGATTGGCAGTGGTTAATTGAGAGATACTTAAAAAAGATTTCAGCTTGGGAATACAAGAGTCTTTCATTCGCTTGCAGAATTATTTTAACTCAAGCGGTTTTGTCTCAGATGGCCGTCTATTGGGCTCATTTGTTTTTCCTTCCTGCAAGCATCATCCACAAGATGAACAAGGTATCTGCTAATTTATTTGGGGTGGAAAGTCTGATCTGCGGAAATATCATCTCGCCAAAATGGATAGTATCTCTTTACCCAAGCGTCATGGAGGTTGGGGACTTATGGACTTAAGGATATTCGGCCGTGCACTCCTTTGCTGCTCTTTATGGCGAGGTATCTATGGCGAAGGTCCATGGAGTAACATTGTCAAGATGAAGTACTTGAAAGGAAAGAATCTGGAATACTGGTACAGATCGGGGTCGACTGGGACAAAGTAGGGTTCTGCTATTTGGCTCAGTCTTTGGAAGATAGAGCAATACTTTTTAAAGAACATGAAATGGAGGATATACTCTGGTAACAGGATTTTAATTGGCATCGATCCTATTATATGCAGTCACAGTGATATTATCATCCCCAGAAATCTTTTATAGTTTCTACATAGGAGTGGTATCTTTTCTTGGGATAAGCTCATTATTACTTGGCACGGCTCTACTCCCGTTTGGAAGGACGCAAAAGACCTTTGCTTGTCGGATGAGCTAGGCATCGTTTGGAAATCTATCACAGATTTTTTTGGTTGTCATGAGCTTCGACGTTTTGGGCTGACGGACCACCTTTCATGGTCAGTGCCAAATGCACAGCTGCCAGCGCGGGTTCGAGACATATACTCAGACATGATCCTCACGAAGGTCTCTCCTACTCGTGAAAAGTTTCCTGTGATCTTCTGGAAGGCGGGATGCCCACTGAAAATTATCTACTTTGCGTAGCTGGTATTCTACAATAAGAACCTGACATGGGACAATTTAATAAAAAGAAGTTGGCACGGTCCTAGTAGGTGTTCGATGTGCAAAGCTGCCGAGGAGTCAAATTTCCACATGTTCTTCCAATGCACCTCTACTCGACAAATCTGGTATGATCTACCTTTATTTTACGGTTTCCCTCACGTTGATTTTGTTTCTTCCCATGCAGCGTTCGTTTGGTGGAGTAGGCAAAGAGATCCTCGGCGTTTTCTCATCCTTATTTTTCTATGGTGCTCCTGGAAATGGCGGAATTCAAAAATTTTCAGCAACTCACAGGTTCCTCTTAAGTCCATCCTGGAAAACATCTTTGCCATCTGGAACATGGTCTATGGATGCAAGGATATTTGAGTCCGCCTGTCATTTACAGGGCATCTCATGTATTTGTTTCTACTGGTCTCTTTGATCCTCTCTCTGCTAATGCCCCAGCTACTCATCTCATATTTTTTTTGTTTAACAATATATAGTACCATGTGAATATGTTATGGTTATTGATGCTGATAAACTTTATAAGACTTTAGCAAATGCATCTGCGCCTCTGCCTATGGTTGATAGAGGGACTTTTTTCTGTATATTTTGAAGTTTTATATTGTGTTTTTTTTTCTCTAAAAAATAGGTGGTCTCCATTGATATGAGCGATGTCAACAGCACAGCTACTGAAAATGACATCTGTTGTCAACATATATGATGCAAATTTATGCCAAGTTTTTATTTATCTGATGATTTTTAACACAATTCCAGCAAATAAGTTTTATGTCACGTTGCCAATGAAGACAACCTGGAATGTAGATGACAACTCATCTCCTAAAAGCACCAGAGGACCATTCGTCAACACCTCTCCCGAAGACTGCCTTGCCCTGCGCCACCCGCACATTGTATCTCAATCAAACTCGGCACATATTATATCTCAGTCAAACTCCTTCCAACGGAGCATCTTTCACGACGAAACGCTGGCAATTCAAGCCGGAAAAGGAGCTAAGAAGACTAAATTTAAAGCTTTGCCTTCACAGACAGTAAAATTTGCTGCAACTTTGTTCTGAATTAAATTATCCTTCACAAAATTACATACCCGTACTGAATCATATTGATGATTAGGGTATTTTCTTGTCAAAACCTTTGACGAAGACTTGCTTGCTCTACGCTGCCCGCACATCGTATCTCAGTAAAACTCCTTCCAACAGAGCATATTTCGCGACGAAACGCTGGCAATTCAAGCCGGAAAAGGAGCTAAGAAGACTAAATTTAGAGCTTTGCTTTCACACAGTAAAATTTGCTGCAAATTTCTTATGAATTAAATTGTACTTTACCAGAAAATACATACCCGTTCTGAATCAGATTAGGATATATGCTTGTCAACACCGAACACTTGGCTACTCTGCGCTGCCCGCACATTGTATCTTAATCAACCTCCTTCCAACGGAGCATCTTTGACGAAACCCTGGCAATTCAGGTTGGTAAAGGATAAGAAGACTAAATTTAGAGCTTTACCTTCAAAGTCAGTAAAAATTGCTGCAACTTTCTTATAAATTAAATTATCCCTTACCAGAAAATGCATACCCGTCCTGAATCATGTTGGAGATTAGGATATTTGCTTGTCGAATCCTTTGCCGGAGACTTAGCTTCTCATCACTGCCTGCACATTGTATCTCAATCAAACTCCTTCCAACTAAGCATCTTTTAAAACGAAACCCCGGCAATTCAAGCTCGAAAAGGAGCTAAGAAGACTAAATTTAGACCTTTGCCTTCAAAGACAGTAAAATTTGCGGCAACTTTCTTATGAATTAAACTAGCAATTGTCCCAAAAGGTACAAAGAGAGGCCGATAGGATTATTAAATTGGAATTGTTGAATTTTTCTAGAAGAGATGTTGGTTCAAGCCTAACAGATGAGCAATTTGAGCTGGCTAAAGGCTTTCTAATTGTTTTTTATTATGGTAAAATTATATTAAGAACTCACTGGTTTTACTTTCAAAAGCTTGAAGGAATTTGAAGAGCAGGTATAGAATTGCTTTGTGGGATTTGATCCCAAAATCATTGATTTGTAAATACATACTCAATGAAATGTTAATTGGTTGAAACCCTGCACAAATGTTTGATATAAGAAAAGAAGCTGAAAAGGTTGAAAGGCTTAGTTTGTCTATTTATTTGTGTTGGATGTGCAGTCAAAACAATTTCAATCTCCTGTAAGATAAAGGCTACCAGAATTAGCAGACAATTTAGAAGGAAATGCAACAAATTTAGTTAAAGTTAAGTTGAGATTAAAACCTTCTCACAAACAACATTGTACAAATCTTCAAGAAATTTTCCACTCTGAATCATCTTGTTGAATATGTCATCACATGACTTTGACAACTGAACAATATTTTTAATTTTGCATACCCTGTAAAAGAGTATGAATTTGTTCATATTAGGCCAGAATCTCCAAATTATGGAATCCCAATTTCCCAATGGGCAGTTCTGTGTATGGCATTTGTACTTTTGATGACTCCAATGGCAATGAACAAGTATAATTAGTTGGAATGCATCAGGGGAAATGATAGATCAAATCCACATTTTCCCAAATTACAAGTCAAAGAACAACCCACATAAGGAAACAAATTTAACAACCATCACTTACTTCAATTTGAAGGGTGCCTTATAATGTGTATGCAAGATTGTAAGGGATTCTGCCCCCAAAAAAGCTACTAGATCAAAACAAGAAGAGCCATAAACTTGAAATTTTTTCAATTATAGGACCTGCTTGGGACAAGCATAATCCTTACTCCACTCCAAATAAGAGTTGCAGTATACAGATTAGGACACTATATAGGAAAGCATGCCTTGTGAACAGAAAAGGCAAAAGATAACAGTGTTTTAATTTCCATATGCAAGACCTTCACAGATTACCCCATGATAGCATAAAAGGAACTAACAATATAAAACACACATCCATAACAACAAAAGTAAAAGAGTAGAAAACATGAATTCATCTAAAAATTTGTAGCAGAGAAATAGCCAAACAAGATATATCTTCTTCCATTAATCATAGGAAGAGAAGTATAAAACATGCCTTTAGAGCAGAAAAGATAATAAGGCATTCACAGTTTGCTCCATAACAACATAAAAGGAACAAACAAAATAAAACATGTATCCATAACACCAGAAGGTATAGGACAACAAATATCCATTCATCCAAAAAATGCTGCAGTCAAATAGTCAAACGGCATATATCTTATTCTATTTATCATATAACAAGAAATATACATCCATCAGTTCAAAACCCTTATAAACCATTACCATCTCTTACCCTATTCAAAAGAATATGGTTTCTAGCTTAAATAGTTATCTGTGACGAAGCACGTTTGAACTAGTGCTTAAGCCCACTAATTCAAAATACAAAGTAAAATCACTTAATACAAATAAATTCTTTCAAAATACAATTTAAATTTGCTTCATACATGTAAGGTCTTCATTGCTTAAAGTTCATCCAACAATAAGGAAAAATACTTGGAACTTTTGAACACTATCCAAAAAGCAATGGTCTTTGCGTGGCATTAGAAGACCAAATTTTGGTGCTTATAATTTACACAAAGTAAAATCGCTTAATACAAATAAATTCTTTCAAAATACAATTTAAAATTTCTTCATACATGTAAGGTATTAATTGCTTAAAGTTCCTTGAAGAATAAGGAAAAATACTTGGAACTTTTGGATACTGTCGAAAAAAGCGATGGTCACTGCTACATTAGAATACCAAATTTTGGTGCTTACAATTTACCTCGGTGATTAGGGTCCCATTCAGAATTAAAAACATCCACAAGCAGAATAGACCTCTGTAACAATTTTATGGGCAACAATGTTAACCCCTGTAAGAACAAATTAGGATCAATGGATACATTAGAGAAGGACCACTTTATCCCCACAACAGGAAACCACAGACAAATTGCTTTCAATGGCAATGTAACAGAGCCTTGAGTTCCATATCGTGATACATTTATCCAACAAGGGCCACCACATCCTCACAACAGGAAAGCATAGGAAGCTTGCTTTCAACAGCAAACTAAAAGAGCCTCATGTTCCACATTGTGCTATCCATCCATAACATTACAGCCCATATAGCCATGCCGTGTTAGATAGCTTCACAAGTTATAGAAAACATATGAAATAGAACTATCCCAAACAACCAGGCAAAACCCACCATCCCAAACAGTCAGGCAGAACCTACCTCCTGAGCAACCAGTTAGAACACTCTCAATAAGTAACAATAAGGGAAGCCGCACATTTGCACTACGTCAGACTTATACGTACATTTTGAAAAGATATGAGTGCACGAAGAAAAGCTTCAAAGAACAAAAAGATAACGAAATACAGTGAATAATATCGATGACATCGGCGTAAAATCTTTGGATTATGAATTCTTTTCCAAAAGCCAAAAGGTAGCACCCATAAATAAGACAAGAAAATACATAATTTTGCAGGCAGAAAAGATATGGTTGATCAAGATTAGCTAATTTTTAATTACTGATAGACGAAAAAGCATTAAAGGTCGCACGAATACCTTCTTAGCCCCTTGCGCACCTCGAGGTTTCTCCCGATCGGACAATTAGCCATTGCCACAATTTCAGTTGTAAAAGGCTGCTAGGGTTTTCAAAAACGAGCTATTAAACATCAGAATAAGAATCTGCAGGCTTCCATGTATGGAATTGGTCTACGCTTCTTTGAAGTATGAATTTAAGAAACAGGGAAACCTCCACGGTTGACGCAAGAAGCTGAGGCCAGTAGCAGAAACAACTGAATTAGGGTTGATCACTTGAGGATGCGGGCATTCCTGTGTCAGCTTAGGGGCACAGAGCCTCTTTAAGGATGGATAGTTCGATATTTTCGTAGGAGTTCCCTTCTGTCGAAGAATCTGTTCATGCAAACAATGTGACAAATAGAAAACAAAGCCTCACGTTCGACATTGCGTTATCCATCCATAACATTACAACCCATATAGCCTTGTCATGTTGGATAGATTTACAAGTTATAGAAAACATACGAAATAGAACTTTCCCAAACAACCAAGCAAAAACCACCATCCTAAATAGTCAGGCAGAACCTGCCTCCTGAACAACCAGGCAGAACACACCCAATACGTAACAATAAGGGAAGTTGCACATTTGCACTGCGTTAGACTTCTATGTAAATTTTGAAAAGATACAAGTGCATGAATAAAAGCTTCAAAGAACAAAAAAACAACGAAATACAGTAAGTAATATCGATGACATCAACGTAAAATCTTTGCATTATGAATTCTTTTCCAAAAGCCAAAAGGTAGCGCCAATAAACAAGAAAATAAAATACATAATTTCACAGGTAGAAAAGATATGGTTAATCAAGATCAGCTAATTTTTAATTAGTGATAGAGGGAAAAGCATTAAAGGTCACATGAATACCTTCTCAGCTCGTCGCGCAGCTTGAGGTTTCTCCCGGTCGGACGATCAACCATTGCCACAATTTCAGTTGTAATACACTGCCAGGGATTTCAACAACGAGCTATTAAACATCTGAAGAATAATCTGCAGGCTTCCATGTATGGAATCGGTCTGCGATTCTTTGAAGTATAAAGCTGAGAAATAGGGAAACCTCCACAGTTGATGCAGGAAGTTGAGGCCAGTAGCAGATACAACTGAGTTAGGGCCGATCACTTGAGAATGCAAGAATTATTGTGTTAGCTTAGGGGGACATAACCCCTTTAAGGATGGATAGTTCAATATTTTCTCAGGAATTCTCTTCCACCAAAGAATCTTTTCGTGCAAACAGTGTGAAAAATAGAAAACAGAGCCTCACGTTCCACATTGTGCTATCCATCCATAACATTATAGCCCATATAGCCTTGCCGTGTTATATAGATTCACAAGTTATAGAAGACATACGAAATAGAACTGTCCCAAACAACCAGGCAAAACCCACCATCCTAAGCGGCCAGGCAGAACCTACCTCTTGAACAACCAGGAAAAACACACTCAATAAGTAACAATAAGGGAAGTCGCACATTTGCACTATGTCAGAGTTCTACGTAAATTTTGAAAAGATATGAGTGCATGAAGAAAAGCTTCAAAGAACAAAAAAATAACGAAATACAGTCAGTAATATCGATGACATCGGTATAAAATATTTGGATTATGAATTCTTTTGTGAAAGCCAAAAGGTAGCACCCATAAACAAGAAAAGAAAATACATAATTTCGCAAGCAGAAAAGATATGGTTGATCAAGATCAGCTAATTTTTAATTAGTGAGAGAGGGAAAAGCATTAAAGGTTGCATGAATACCTTCTCAGCCCCTCATGCATCCCGAGGTTTCTCCTGGTTAGACGATCATCCATTGCTACAATTTCAGTTGTAAAAGGCCACCAGGGCTTTCAACAACAAGGAGATTGACAGGATGTTTGGGAATTGTGAGGCACGGGGAAGAGGGATTTTGAAGGCGGTGCGGATAATAATGAAACACCAGTATATGAAAGCAATTGCGATCCACAAAATCGGTGTCGGTGGCCAAACCAGATCTGCGTTAGAAACGTTCAGTTAGGCGTATTAGACGGAGACTCTCTGGGCTGCACTCGATCGTGGG
Organism: Pinus taeda; assembly: GCA_000404065.3. Lineage (NCBI taxonomy): Eukaryota > Viridiplantae > Streptophyta > Pinopsida > Pinales > Pinaceae > Pinus > Pinus taeda. The sequence goes on from APFE030259952.1 coordinate 8,249, forward strand.
CCAACTTACACGGCGTTGCTTTAGACATAAGTAAAGTCTTGTGGTCCATGAAAACCGTCTGTACCCCTGAGAATTTGGTAACTATTTGTAACTATGAAAACTGGATAGCACGACAAGTGTAAGCATGACAAGTGTAAGCGTGAGAATGAAAGGGACGATGAAGGTCCCTTTGAAAGGAAAGGCCTATCAGCCTAATTATCCTTTACCAGAACATACATACCCATTCTGAATCATGTTGGAGATTAGGATATTTGCTTGTCAACACCTTTGCTGAACATTTGGCTGCTCTGCGCTGGCCACGCATTGTATCCCAATCAAATTCCTTCCAACGGAGCATCTTTGATGAAACCCTGGCAATTCAGGCTGGAAGAGGAGCTAAGAAGACTAAATTTAATCAGCAAAAGTAAAATTTGCTGCAATTTTTTAATGAATTAATTATCCTTTACCAGAAAATACATACAGGTCCTAAATGATGTTGGAGATTAGGATAGTGCTCGCCAACACCTTTACCAATGACTTGGCTACTCGTCACTGCTGACACATTATATCTCAATCAAACTCCCTTCCAACGGAGCATCTTTTACGAGGAAACCATAGCAATTCAGGCTGGAAAAGTTCAGAAGACTAAATTTAGAGCTTTGCCTTCAAAGACAGTAAAATTTGCTGCAACTTTCTTATGGATTAAGTTATCTTTACCAGAAAATGCATACCAGTCCTGAATCGTGTCGTAGATTAGGATATTTGATTAATATTGGGATATTATGAGCTTGTGGTCAAACATCAAAGAGTATAGAATTTGTAGGAGGCAAAGTGTCGAGCAATGTCTTGGGTATTGCATTCTTGTGGTGATGGTAGTTGTCAAGAGTCATTCAACAACACTGCAGATCCTTATTAACTGAGGTTTTTTTAGCCATGCTTGTTCAAGAATCTAAATAGTTTGAGCAATCAGAATTAAGCCAATCTTCCATTTTTTGTAATAGTTCCAATGTTAGCTCCATGCAAGCTAAAGAATAAGCACTTAAAGATAACCAGCCATCTAACATTACATACTGTTAAATTGTGATAGACGAATTCGTCTAATGTCATAACAAGTAGTTTGGTTGTCTCTAGAGTTTAAAAGGGTCAATGTTTACCAACAATGCAGTGGCCTCACGCTGGTGAAACAAGCCTGAGGAATTGGTGAGAAGGATAATGACAACTTAGATTAAGATATCATTGGTAGTCTGAGTCTGTATCAATGCCCATTTCATCCACTCAAATTTACATCCATTCTACGAAATATGGAGCTAGATGAAGAATGTTGGGACAACGAGTGTTGAATCTTTGATCATAAATAAATAGTTCAACTCTCAACGCAATCCTTGGTGGAAATTGGTAAAAGGGTTGGTTATCTGGTAAGGAGCACATACCCTGTACCCTTACAATCAGAGAGCAGCAACAAGTGTTCTGTGCCAATGGCCATCCATTATTAGGGCATTGGACTTTTCCTATAGTGGAAAATTGAGTTAGTCAATCTAGTGATTTTTACATTTACGGATTCAAGATTAAGTGTGATTTTTATATTTACAGGTACAAGATTAAAGCTAAGTTATCGTAGCCGATAGTCTGTGCAGAAATAAAATTTATAAGCTATGATTTTGAACCTTATTTGCAGATTGAAACAGAGACTGATGATCCCAGCTATGGAAATTCTCAAGCAAACGAATTCAAAGATCAAGCCCGCATTCAGGTGGCATATTGAGATGCCATTAATATCAATAGCTCCCATCTGGCTGAACGCATCGAAAGTCTTCAGGGCAAGGCCTTGATCGGTCGGTGGCACTCTCCTGTTCTGGAGGATTCGAAGATGCGGTCTTGGCTCGAGCAGCAATGGAAGCCTCTAATAGGATATGTCCCTATTATTCCCAAACTACTAAAGGAATGGTACTGCTTCCATTTCTTAAACTCCAGCAACCTTGATATCATTTTAAAGCAACAATGGGTATAAAAAAGAAGTTTCCTGGCTCTGCATCGGTGGTATCTAGGTTATAATCCTTTAAGGAACACCCTCTCTAACAATTTAATCTGGGTTAAGCTTCCCGACTTGCCCTTAGAATTTTGGTCTAAGGAAACCCTTGAGGAAATTGGCAATGCCATTGGTAGATGTGTCTATGTTGATCCTTTGTGCCGAGGAGAGAGAGACAAAAGAGTTGCGTGGGTCTTGATTGACAAAGCCTACAGAGGAGGCTTCCCGAAACACATCGACATCTACTGGGGGGATCTCAAAATTAGGCAAAGACTGGATTTTTGGGGAGTACCCTTTAGGTGCTATGCTTGCCATCGTACTGGGCATCTTTTGAAATAATGCTCTCGGCGTCTCAATTTCCGAAGGTTCATGCTCCTCACCAGTCTTCGGCTAAGTATTTCAGTTCAAGAAAGTTTTCCCCGATCCAGGTAAAATATTCTCCCTCTGATAGCCTATCTCCACATGGATCTGGGAATACATATATGTTCTTTTCTATCCAACAGCCACCACCGTTAAACTGCACATCTCTGAATCCTGCTGAACCTATATCTCCCTCCATGCCCCCCTTGGAACCAGCTTCCGATTGCGATGCTCCCAATCTTGTTTCTTCTCTTGCCACGCCCCTAATTGAGCCTGCCTCCGATCACGAAGTCCCCATCCCTCCGCAGATGCCACATCCCTGCCACCTTTCCTATAAAGACGCTCTTACCATTCCTTCCTCTTTGTCCTCCCCGAAAATTATCTATCCTCCCCCCAGTAGAGGAAAAGAGACTATGATATCCCCTACCCCCGCAAACTCTCCTACGTCCTTGCCCACCAACTCTATAGGCAACGACTTGGATTTTTTACTGAATAAGAAATCTCTAGAGCTCAAGGCTCTCACCATTCATAAACCAGGTGCTCAAAAATCCCCTCATATCAGTCCCAGCTCCGCTAGTAACATTACAGTTAGAAGGAAGAACAACAGGGGGAGCAGGCACTTTAGGGGTAGGGGTGAAGGTGCGGGCAGAGGAGTCTGAAATTTGAACCTAATAGACGTTCCCATTGCAGACATGATTGAAGAACTGCCCCTTAGAGCAAACGAGGCTGACATGATTTTGAAATGAATTTCATCATTTCTTTGAACATCAAGGGGTTGGGGGCAGGCCATAAATTTTTGGCTTTGAAGGATTTTTTTCGCTCTGCTTGTCCCAAAATTATACTTATCCAGGAAACCATGCATGCCTCTTCTGTAACAATTTCTTACTTCAGGAAGATGTTTCCTTCCTGGTATATATCAGCTATGGAAGCCAATGGACTCTCGGGGGGCTTAGCTGTTTTGTGGGATCCTTACTGGATCAAGGCAAAGACTTATAGCTGTTTAGCAGGAATTCTGATATCGGCTCACATGAGGGGGCTCAATTTCCCTATTAACATCTTGAACGTATATGCTCCATACAGAAATAGACTGTTCTTTTGGGAGAATCTCTTTGCATCTGAAATTTTTGACGTTGAATATTTAATGATCACAGGGGACTTAAATTTCACTCTTAATATGGAGGAAATCTACGATGTTAGCAAGAAGAAGGATGCCCTGGACGAAAAAATTAAAATCGAGCTCCTGCTGAGGAGGAATTACATTGAAATCCACTCCTCTCACATGCTCCCGACTTGGGAGAATGGTAGATCTGGAGATGCATACATAGAAAAGAGGCTTGATAGATTTTTTCTACACGCCAGCTTGATTGACAAGATGGGTATGCCATTCTCTTTGATCGAGCACTTCTTCATTTTGGATCATAGACCAATCTCTCTGGGCTGGAAGAAAAAAGGCTTCAGGAAAGGATATAGTTTTAAATTCAATAGAACTGCCCTAGATGACCCTACCTTCAACGACTATATTAAAAATGCATGGCAAGAGATGATGACCTCATGTCCCTCTTCGTTTCTGATTTCGTTCAAAGAAAAAATGGATCACATGCGCAGGGCAGTAAAAGACTGGAAAATTAAGAAAAGGTAATCTGATAGAATGGAATTGCGCTCAATTCAAATAGAACTGGATCGAGTGTCGGAAGCCATGTCGGTCCATTGTCTCTCCTTTAAAGAAAGATGTCACATTAAGATGTTCCAAAAGAAGAAAATCAAAATATTAGAACAAGAAGAATCCTTTTGGCGGTTAAAGAGCAGGGCGCTATGGCTCAAAGAGGGAGACAAGAACACTAAATTTTTCCATAAATTTGAAGATTCCAGGCGGGAGAAGAACTCAATTTGGAAAATATCTGATGAGAGAGGGGGTTTTTTATTTTCTCAACAGGAAATATCAAACAAAGCAGTAAGGTTTTCTTCTAATCAGTATAAAAGAGCAGAGTCATGCAACTTTCAGGATATGTTATGGGCCCTCGATGCATTCCCCCATATGTTTGACGAGGATTCAAATGTCCAGATCTTTCAGCCAGTAACTAAGGATGAGCTGCTGAAAGAAATGAAGTCCTTCAAGAAAGACATGTGTCCAGGGCCAGATGGCTGGACTATAGAGTTTTTCACTCATTTCTCTGACATCATTAAAACAAACCTGTTAAAAATGGTTGAAGCCTCCATGATTGCGGGATGTATCAATCAGAGGACGTCCTCTACCTACATTGCTCTTATCCCAAAGAAAGAAAAGGCTAAGTCTTTTGGATATTTCCGCCCGATCTCTTTATGCAATATCTCATACAAAATAATCTCAAAGATTATAGCAGAAAGAATAAAAGCAACTCTATCTATCCACCTCTCAAAAGAGCAACATGCCTTTCTGCAAGGTAGGAACATCCTGGACGTGGTTTCCAACACTCAAGAGGGTCTCTATGCCATACACTCAAAGAAAAGGGACGCAATCATCCTAAAGATCGACCTCCAAAAGGCTTTCGACTGCCTTGACTGGGGTTTCATTATATGTTTACTAGCTAAAATTGGCTTAAGGTCGAATATGATTAATTGGATCATGGCTTGTGTGGAACAGGGGAATTATGTGGTCATCATCAACGACATCCCATCTCCTTTTTTTCCTGTCTCCAGGGGTCTTCGACAAGGCTGTCCGCTGTCCCCACTCTTATTCATCATGGCCATGAATACTCTCAGCCTACACATCAACAAGGCAGTCAAAGAAAACAAATGCCAACCGTTAAAAATATGCAGGAACGTCTCAATATCTCATAATTTATTTGTTGATGATGTCATTTTGTTTGGCATTTTATGTAGAGTCACATGGTTTTGTTATTTTGAAATCCTTCTCAATTTTCAGAAAGCGACAGGTCTACTAATCAACAATACAAAGTCTACCATCTATCACAGTGATATATGTCAGGAGGAGATTGAATGGTTAATAGACCTTTTCGATATCGAGGCTCGACCTATCAGCCAAGGAATCAAATATTTGGGCTTCCAGTTGAGAGAAAATGGATATTGAAAGGTGGACTGGCAATGGGTTCCTGATACATACTTTAACAGGATTTCTGTGTGGGAATACAGGTACCTCTCCCTGGCAGGAAGGGTAATCTTGGCTCAATCTGTCCTAAATCAGCTTGCAGTTCATTGGTCCCATTTATTTCTCCTTCCTGCTAGCATTATTCAGTTTTTGAACAAGCTCACAGCTAACTTTATTTGGGGGGGCCACGCAGATAATCGCAAATTTCATCTCTCGAAATTGTCCAACATCTCTCTCCCAAAATGCATGGGAGGATGGGGCCTCTTAGACCTGAGGACTTTTGGCAAAGCTCTGTTATGTAGATCCTTGTGGAGAGGGACTTTCGAAGAAGGGCCTTGGAGTGACATCATCCAAAAGAAATATATGGGCAAAAAAGATACCACCTACTGGTTCAGGAAAGGCAGAATCGGTCCTCCTTCGGGCTCCCCTATATGGATAAGCCTTCGTAAGATTGACAACATCTTCTTGAGAATCTTGTCTGGCACTTTCAATCGGGCAAAATGATCCTCATCGGAAAAGATCCCTTCTTGAGCGGGCCGATATTATCGATATACCTGATCTTCTATTAACTTTTTTCCACAAAATGGGTTATTTTTACTGGGACAGCCTAATCAAAGAATGGAAGGGTTCGATTCCTTGCTGGAAGGATGCCGAGTGTCTTGGCATGAAAGGTGTTCTTGCTCTGCAATGGGAGTGCACTAGAACATGACTCAGGAACTGTGGGATATTCTGGACAGCGTAAAACGACAGTCTTATCTGGGGATTTTCTAAAGGGATTAATCTTGTACGTGTTAAAGACATTTATCAGATGCTATGCGGCTCAATGATAGTCTCTCCTAGCCCCTCCTTTCCTCACATTTTATGGAAATCTGGATGTCCACCCAAAATGATCTTTTTTTCCTGGCTGTCCTTCCATAACAGGAACCTCTCGTGGGAAAACTTAAGAAAGCGCGGATGGCAAGGCCCTGGAATTTGCCCCATATGCAAATCTGTGGAGGAAAACAAGTTTCACCTCTTTTTCAATTGCTCCTCATCTCAACAGCTCTGGAACTCCTTAGCAGTTTTTTTTGGTATCCAGCATCCGGTTCACACGTCCATTAGTGATGCATTTCTATGGTGCAGCCATCAAAAGGATCCTTGGGGAACTGTTTTCATCATTGCTATCTGGCTCATCTGGAAGTGGCGCAATAATTACACCTTCAACGGTATCTCTACACCATTTCAGGACATCTTCTCCAGCATTATTCTTCTCTATGAATCGTTTTCGCAGAAGCCTTCTCTGCTTGAGAAAAAGATATGTAGTGAGCCCCCTTCGGAGATCTCTTCGATGCCTATAGCATTCTTTGATGGTGTTGAACAGGACGACATTTGCGGCTGTGGGGTTCTTATTTTTGTGAATGAAAACAATCACTATCTTATTCACTGGAATGGTGGTAGGGGCTCAAATAGTAAAGCTGAGGTTATGGCCCTTACTGGCCTCCTTAGCTTTTGTCACTTTCTCAACATTCAAAACGTTTCTATTTGGTGATTCGAGAGTTCTGGTTGACTATGTCTTTGGGAAAAATAACATTCTAAAGCCCCAGCTTGTTGGGTGGCTAGACATGATCCGTTTTCTGTGGAACAATATGACGGGATGTTCTATCCACCACATCAACAGGGCTCTCAACCAGCGTGCTGACGATCTATCAAAATATGGTCTACAGATGGCTCCAGGTTTATGGTCTTTACAGGTGGCCGATGAAGGGAATCTCTTTTCTATACAGGAATTCGCTCCTCCAGATTTCTAGATCGTTTTGGGTCTTATGGTCTCTCTCGGCATTCCTATCCGGCCTCTCTAGCTAACAGTTTATATTTTCATATGTTTTTATCTCAGCTTCTTTTTGTGAATGCAGGTGTTTATCTCCTTTTTGTTGGCTCTACTATGTCTCATTATGAGTTTTGAATGGCTGTCAGCTTGTCTTTCACAGCTGACTTCTTGTATCTCCTTGCTCATCTTGGTTATTTCCTCCATGATATCAGATCAATATGATCCACATGTCCCTCTTTTCTTCTACTCATTTGGAGGATCAACACTATGTGTTATATAGCTATATGGTCTATAAGTCGGTGACTCTAAAATGAATGTACTCTACTGGTTGTTTTATATTTCTTATATAAAATTATCAAGCTTTTTTGTCCTGAAAAAATAAAGATATCGTGTTAGCCCTAGGTTCGTTGAATTGCATTTTTTTATTATTGCACTGAGAAGTTATAAAATTATATTTTTCAAGCATTTTAAAAAAAAATTGATTGTTAATATATGAACCATTTAAAGTTTTCAAAATATATATAATAGGTTTTTTCAATTTATAAACATCCCATTCTTAAAAACAATAAAACCATTAAATCTAAGGAAATAGAAAGAAAGAAACCATTCATTACAAAACAACAATAAAACCATTATATTATTTAAAAAACAATAAAACTATTAAATAAAAAACAATAAACCCATAAAACTATTCATTCTTAAAAAAAACAATAAAACCATTAAATTTCTTAAAACCAATAAAACAATTAAACTTAGGAAGAAAAAAAAAAACTAACCAGCTTGTGACAAAGTTGGAAAGAAGAAGACGAAGTGGATTGTGTGTATTAAATAATAATAGATCAAACCCCTTCCGTGGCTTGCCGAAATGGGCCAAGATTTTGGTTCTTTAAGCTTTACCCTCAATGGCCACATATCTTCTCCTCGTCCTTCCTTCCTAGTGGCAACAAAACCTTTTTTCTTTGATAGAATGGAGACAAGCGTTTATCAATGTTGGCATAGTTTGCCCTTGGTCCAGCTCAAGTTCTTAGCACTTTCAAAACCTCTTTATATAGGCCAACCTTATATATAATATATAATATATATATATTTCCTTGGGATTTTCGTAGGTTTTGGTGTTGTGATTCCAATGGGATTTTCGTAGGTTTTGGTGTTGTGATTCCAATGGAAGCAATTGGAGGTCGATTTTGGCTATAAGGTCTGAAGTCGAGCCTTTTTGAAAACACACCCGCTCAAATCATTAGCCATACTTACTACCTCAATCTCGACTGCATTAACCCCTACTTAACCAAATTGGATTTGCTTGGGTTTCGTCCCACAATGGGTTGGAGGTCACTCTCCTTTAACCTAAGTCACCGTGTTTGTGTTCGTGTTCGTGTCCGTGTTTGTGTTCGAGTTCAATGACTTTTTTACAATTACAGAGCATATTCATGGCTATCTCACTAAAGAAAAGTGTTGAAATCTGTCTACACTAGCTTTATTTATATATTGTCCAGCGTTAACACAAACAATGCATAGATAGCGAAGACAAAATTATGATAAGAGGCAACTCCTCCATCAATAGCAGCATGCAGACAAATTTGGGATAAATTGTAAATTGAAAACGTGAACTCTAAATTAAGTATATATTAATACATTAATTGAAAATTCAATGGCAACATGCACCACAAATGTAAGCACTAAGTAAGAAAGACTCTAGGATTAAATTATGCCTCCCAAACCTAAAATCTAATCTTTAGGGTTGCATATCTACACAAGAAATGGAAGAAGACATTGTTATCTAATATTTATGGAAGAGACATGTGTTTGGGTTTGAATTTGGTTGGATATAGCGGTGATAGCACATTGAGATCAATATGCATGTCAGGATGTAGTTGTCAACATGCGAGAGATTGGAATGCGTTGTACATTGCAGTTAGCCGCGACTGTGAGGATAAAGAGGTAGAACGAGACTGGGAGCCTATGGTGTAGATTTAGGGTTATAGTTTTTAAATAAAAATTGATTATTAACTGACGAAAATTACTCGAACACAAGATGAATTTCATCGATTTTAATGTGACTTTTGTAATTTTTTTCGCATTTGAGTTCGAGTTCGTATTCGATTCTAGTTCGGGTTTGTGTTCGCCTTGAAGTTTGACGAATTTAATCGAATAAATTTGGCAGGCAGTCAAGTTCGGTGAACTTTGAATTTCAAGGATTTCGTTCGCCGAACATAGTGGCTTAATCTTTAAAACATGCCAATCACAAATGAGTCGATGACTAGGCCGACTGGGACTTCATCTTGACTACACCAACAAAGTTCAATGATATGTTTGTTTACAAACTCACACTGCTACGAACCCTGACTTCTAACCTTTGAATATTCATTGACATTAGCACCAACCTAAACCTTCTTGCGATACTCTAGATGCAAACCTCCAAAGAGTCGGTCACCACCAAGGTCCTACAAACATTTTTTACTTTATTATAACTCATATCCCTCCTGTCAACATTGTCCTCTCGAGTTCATGGCACTATCCCTCTATACTTCAATCCCAACCCTCAAAGCTTACACATAATATTCAATCGCTCCCTAGTTAGAACATGGATTGAAAGTAACGCCAGCGCCATATGTACAACTCCTTCACTAATTTCGTTCATTCAACCTTATGAAATTTCCACGACCAAATCAATGGACCTGTTGCCAATTCCACTAAGGTTGAACCAATGTTCAAAACTCTTGCATTTGTATTCTATCACAGGGATTTCCTACCCAATTTCCAACCCGATAGGATTCAAAGTGTAACACCCTTCTCCCACTCCTACCGAAGTAACGGGCCAATCAGGGTAAATATGTGACGAGAAGTTACTATGATATGATTTGACTCTGTATGTTTGAGTTAAGGAAGTGGAACCGGTGAAACACATCACACAGACTTTCCACGTTAGCAATAGAACCACAAGAGCCATCCTAACCACTCAGGTAACCAACCCCTAAGACAAACTGAATTTTTAGTGCATCAAACCCTTGGACTCTACCTTGATATGGACCAGGGTGCATCTAGGAGGCTTTAGACACTCCTATAGCAAGGGAAAGAGAACGTTCGGGGACCTTTTTGCCTAGTGTTGTGCTTGCGACTCTGGGATTTGTGCCACTTTTTTAGGCCCAAAGCCTAGGTCACTTTCCATAACTCAATGACACCTTCAGAAATGAAATTTCATAGCGAAACAAAGATACATTTGCAAAAATATCAACAAGGACTAGATTAGACCCCTACTAGCCATGACAAACATTTCGTCCAACATGTCACACACATGAAAGCTATATGTCGTAACAGAAGAACTGAGCATAAGGGTCCCATACTTATCTGAGAATCACTAAGAAGCATTGATGCCTCAACACATTAGCTGCAATTTCATTTATTATGCCATAGATACATTGTTCATTCATTTACAAGTAGAAACATGATGAGAGCCATACATAGTCGCTGTCATAATACATGTTTATAACCATCATAATAACAATATAAATACCAAGGAAACAACAACCATATGATCCACATATAAATTAGTATAATACTCATGAATTAACAAGGAGAAATAACCTCATATTAATGATGCAAAGGCCAACCAGGTTTGGGACTTCCATGAAACACCTGACCATAGACATGGTTGAGCCAAATGTCTCTTCGGCCAGGCAACCCTATGCCATATTCCAATCATGAATGTTGGATTTCATAAAACACATCAATCAAAATCATTTAGAGCTTCCAGAGGCCAAACCACCTCAACTCTCAACTAGTGATTCCAAATCACGATCGGACATCACTAACCAACACCATATTGGTCTCTACCCAAGTTGTCTAGGGCTCAAGAACGGTTGTTCCAACCAAGGCTCCAAGACTAGTAACCCAACCCACATTTGTTATTGGGCGCTAGAGCTTTTGTCCAACCAAGGCTCCAGGACTAGTAACTCAACTCACCAAGGGCTTCAGAGTGTTTATCCAACCAAGGCTCTAGGATTAGTAACTCAACTCAAGTTGTTACAGGGCTCCAAAACGTTTGTCCAAGCAAGGCTCAAGGAACTAGTAACTCAACCTAAGCTAAAGGAAACATGAGAAAAAACCAGAAAAACAAAGAAATGAATCCACAACAACATGGTTATCCAGTAAATGGCAAGGCTAGGCAAATCCACTGTCAATCAAGGAAATCCTACATGCCAAAGACAAATCATAACCAAGAAACCACATGCATATGTCATGCATGCCAAAACTAGTGAGGATAACATACATGCAACTTCGTACCTACAAGAAAAACACGATGTAATTACTAATCCCGATGTCCTCTTGTGCTTTTATGATCTTCCTTTTCCTTCTTGCTCTAAAATTCCAAGTATGCCACACTCCTCCAAGAGTTCTCCAAGAAAACTCTAAGTGTCCAAGAGTATGAGAGAGAGAGAACTCCAAAAATGAACTAAAAAAATTTTGTGCATTGATCCTCAGAAGCCCTTTTATTAATGAGGCCCCTATTTTCTTTATTTTCCATTATTTTCCTTCATTTTCCTCCTCACATGCAATTTGTAACCTTTCACCTCCCTTTTCTCCTAATTTCCATTATTTTCATAAATAAATAAATGTGCCAAAATTCCAAAGCCATTGCCACTGCCTTTGCTAATTTCCTTAGCCATTAATCAATCACTAGTGATCCCCATCTCTATGCTTTTTCCCAACATTCACCTGTAGTCCCATGACCTTGGTAAATATTTTGCCTTTATTAACTTTTACATGGATTTTTGACCAGAGTTGTTACAAAAACCTCCCCCTTGGGGGAACACCATCCTCATTGTTCAACAACACCTACAACCAACAAGGCTACTATAAGAAAAATATACTGCCCATATAGCTTTATGACTTAACTTGTTGCATTATTTACAATGATCATCATGCTGAGAAGAAAACCAACATGACAAGATAACAAGTATAACACCATAATGACATGATACCCATATTGCTTATTGGAGCTTTATACCATAGTTCATGGAGGTATGTACATCCATATACATATGTACACATACCAAACATCTCCAAAACATGTACCAAAAGCATATACCAAATACATATACCAAAACATTTACTCAACCAACGAATAAGGAAGGATGCATAACCCACATCTAATATGTCATCTCCCATGTAGCTTGACTGCACCCAAAGTGCTTCCATTGCACTTTAACCTGCTCAATTGCTTGGTTTCGTAGCATGAGCATATTTCTTTGTAAAATGCACTGCAGTTCCGACTGGAATTCTCCTTTTGGATCCACTTGCAATGTAGACCAATCAATCACATGATCAACATCTTTAACATACTTCTTAAGAAATGACACATGGAAAACACCATGGACTTTCACTGTCGTAGGCAGTGCAAGTCACTAGGATACTGGCTCAATCCTCTCAATAATCCTGAAAGGTCCACAAAACTGGGGTGCCACTTGGCGCATGATCCAACCCGCAAGGAGCTCTTCTTTTGTTTGATGCGCAAGTACACATGTTCCCCAACCTGGAACTCCTTGAACAACCTATTCCAATTTACATAACTCTTCTTCCTATCTTGTGCTTATTTTAAATTCTTCTTGATTACCTGCATTTCCCGTTCCATGTCTGCAAACATGTCCATTCCAATCAACACCTTGTCAACTGGATCACTCCAACTAATGGGAGTATTACAAATCTTCCCATACAATGCCTCAAATGGACTCACTCTTAGTGACTCCCAGTACCCATTGTTGTAAGCAAACTCTACCAGTGGAAGGTACTCTTCCCACTTCCGTTGTTGATGCATCACCTACATCCTCAACATGTCCTCTAATATCCTATTGAGCCTCTCTTCCTGTCCATATGTCTATGGATGATAAGTTTTACTGGAGGCTAACTTTCTACCCTAACCTGCAAATAACTCCTTCCAGAACTTGGACATGAACTTCGCATCCCTGTCTGACACAATCTTCTTCAGAAATCCATGTGTAAGTTTTGACCCCGTACAAAAATTACATGCATATGAATTCTAAAACACAAAAAATAAACAATGTGAGAGCATAACACATAAAACACATATACACAGAGTTTTTCCCCTTAATCCCAAAATCGGGACTACCAGCTTGATTTTTCATTATGTTCCTTTCAATGTTACAATACATATTTATACATGCCGATGCATCCAATACCATGGACCGAAAACCATCGCGTCCAAAACCATAGACTGAAAACCATTGCGTCCAAAACCATGTGTGAAAATCATGCACAAAACCATAGGTAGGTCCTCCCAACTTAACATAGGGCCCAAAACCCCCATAGAGTGGCGTTACCTACACCCCTCAAAGCCCCTATGACTCCCCCTACTACGCAATCGGTGCAACGAAGGGGGGGCTACGGCCCCCTTCTAACCCCCCGGTTAACTACATGGGCTAGTCGTGGAAAGAGTATAACACAACCCAACATTCTCCCATTTGTTGTTTTCTTTCCACAGGGAGCCACATGAGAGCTTAGTCATTTATCGAACCCTACAATGCCCATTGTTTCTCTACACCAAGAGAACTTCTCAGAGCTCATAGATTTTGTCAATGCATCTACAGTATTCACCTTTACCAGCAACACCTTTTTGTCTTATATCATATCCCTCACAAAGTGATACTGAACATGGCCAACCACCGAGCCTACCTGCCATTCAAATTCGGTTGGTCAAATAGATATCACAAACCACTGTGATCACTCATCAATACAAACCTTCTACCAAGAAGATAGTGCCTCCATATCTTCAATGCATGTATGATCGCTTCCAACTCAAGATCATGTGTCAGGTAGTTCTTCTCGTGCTCATCCAGCTTCCGTGACTCATAGCATTCCAAATGTCCATCCCGTATAAGGACTCCACCAAGTCCTCTCTTGCAAGCATTTGTACATACTACAAACTCTTTGTCCAGATCTGTGATCTTTAACACTAGTGAATGTGTCAACAACTGCTTAAGCTTCTCAAAACTGGTGCACACTCCTTTGTCCATTCAAACTTCTTACCTTTCCTCTGCAATGATGTGATAGGATAAGCAATTTGTGAGAAGTTCCTGATGAACCTCATGTAATAACCTGCTAAGCCCATGAAATATCTCACCTGATCCACATTCTTGAGAACTGCCCACTCCATGATAGCTCTTACCTTTTTTGGGTCCATTGTTATGTCATCCTTGGAAACCACATGTCCCAAGTAGTGTACTTCAATCTAAAAGAAATTGCACTTGATGAGCTTAGCATACAACAAATTCTCTCTCAACATTGTTGCTAACTTCTTGGCATGCTCTTATTCATTTTTCAAATATACCAATATATCATCAATGAACACAATAAAAAACTTGTCCAAATACGGATGCAACACACTATTCCCCAAGCACATAAAGGTAGTTGGAGAATTAGTTAAACCAAATGGAACTAAAACAAACTCATAATGCCCATACTTGGTACGGAAAGTTTTCTTGTAGATTTCCTCTTCTTTAATGCGTACCTAATGATATTTGGATCTCAGATCAATCTTCGAGAACATTGATGCTCCCTTCAATTGATCAAACAAGTCATCAATCCTCGGTAACTAATACTTGTTTTTGATGGTCACTTTATTTAAATGTCTATAGTAAATGCATAGCCTGAGAGTACCATCTTTCTTCTTCACAAACAATACTAATGTGCCCCATGGTGATACACTTGGCCTAATGTATCCCTTGTCCAACATTTCCTTCAATTGCAGCTTCAACTCTACCAGCTCTAGGGTACTCATCATGTAAGGTACCTTTGATGCCGGAGCTGCCCTTAGCACCAACTTGATAGAAAAGTATACTTTCTTGTGAGGTGGAAAATCTGAAATATCTACCAGAAATACATCTTGAAATTGTTGTAGAACTGGCTACTTGCTCAAAACATCTACATCCTCAACTTCCTTACCTTTGTCACTAGAAATGTGCACTCCAAATAACACACACCCTTTTTTGTGATTACACTTGGCCTACATAGTTGTCACCATTCTAACTGATGTTGCTTTCTTCTTACCTCGCAAGACTCTTTATTACCCATTATCATCCAAGCACTCAATTGCTTTGTCATAAAAATCCACTTTGGTTCTATGAAGGTACAACCAATCCATGCCCAACAACATATTGTATGATCCCAACGGTAATACATTCAAATGTGCTGAGGTAGGCATACCATTCGAATCAAATGTAAAATCTCTTACCCAATGAAGAACTCCCTTCTTTGTACATGTAGGCAACTACACTAATCAAGACTCTGCATACACTTCTTTATTCAAACTACACTTATCCACCAGGTCAGGATTAATGTAACTATAATAAGATCAAGGGTCAATCAAAATAGAAACAACTTGATCACAAAGCTTATTGTCCATCTCAATGTTATATGCATCATGGTTTGTCTATCCATTATCTAGCATTGCATAGATACAAGGAATTCTTTGTTCAACATCCCCAATAGTATGTGCCTCTTGTTCACTATAGATTTGAGGTTTACCACCCTTATGTTGTGGAAAATATCTCCTATGATGCTCTCCTCCACAAGTCTAACAATGCATGGGATGCTTAGCCTACTCCTCAAATCAAAGTCACTATCCTTTGTCAGAGGCATTGAACTTATTAGATGGTGCTACATTCTCTTTATTACTTGTACCCTAAGGTCTTGCTCGCTTCTTGTGGCATAGTTTCATATTTGCGCTTTGATTGCTCGTAATAATGCTTTAGCTTTCGGATGGCCTCCTCCACTGATCTAGGCTCATCAAACTCAATCATGTCTTTGAATGTTATTGGAAACTCATGGATGAACTCTGAATCTTGGCCTATCGTCACAGTACCTCTCTGATAGGTACTTCTTCCTGAATAGCCTCTCAAATTCACTTCAAGTCAACTCCTCCTCATAAATATCTCTGACGTTTTTTACATATTCCCACCAGATATATGCTTTACCTTTAAGACTAAATCTAGCTATTTTGGCCTTCATTTTCTCTGAGTAATCATGCAATCTGAAGAACTTATTCATTCCAAGAAACCATGCTTTTGCACCCTATGACTTCTTCATCTCTTCATCAAATGTAAGTGGCTTTGGTTTCTTAAACTCATCTAGAAAATATCCCCTATCACTCCTCTTGTAAGGATGATAATGATGTCGATCATAATGCATGTCATAACCAGAACTAGAATAGTACATGTGTCTATCACCTCTCCTATTTGGAGTATCCAAAAACTTGTCATCTTTGATCATGTCATATCTATCTGACCTGTACCCACCAGGAGACCTATTTCCATATTCTCCATTAGTTTTTTCCTCTTACTCATGGTTGATATGAAGTGGTCCCTGTCACTACAATTCTCACCACCTCTGAAGTATCACCACATTTACCTCTACTTGTTTCTCCTGTGCCTGTATGATTTTGTCATTGTATAGCTTACAACTCCTTATTTCTGCCTTTAATCTTCTCAGTGAGTTTGCCAAATCAAAAAAGTGCCCAACACCACATTTCTCATCTGATCCATAGGGAAAGTCTCGAGAACGGTAGTCTACTATCTTGCTAGTCATCTTTGATATTTTTCCTGCAAGGTATATCATGTTAGCCAAGCCAAATCACAAAAAGCCAATGTACCTTAGCATAGTTTCGAGAGGATACCTCGTCTGCAGGATCAACAAATCAACGTAATACATGTATAACATAATCATGACATCATATAGAAATATAACACATAAGAATATAACCATATAGCCATCATTCTATCTAGAGTCCAATCATCAATTCATGACCATATCAACTACACATACCATGACCTCATGCATGAAAACAACCACCACATCATTGTACACTTGACCACATGTGAATACTAACGTGCATAAACAATGCATAACCAACCATACACTCATGATGACACAATCCACAACAACACCATCAACTTCCCATGGTGACCTCACTGCAACCATAACCTATACCATACAAATGCAACAAGCACATGGTCCTACAACACAAGAAACACATATGAAACCGACATGAATGCATGACCAACGTAAAGCCCATCTGGTCTGAGGGGTGACCCATGCTCTGTTACCACTTTGTAACACCCTCCTCCCACATCTACCCAAGTAACCGACCAAACGAGGTAAACATGTGGCGAGAAGTTAGTATGATATATTTTGAATCCCTATGTGTCAGTTAAGGAAGTGGAACTAGAAGAACACATCACACAGACCTTCCACATCAGCAACATAACTCCCAGGAGAAATCATAACTACCCAGGTAACCAACCCCTAAGACCAACTGAAGTTTTAGTGCATCAAACCCCTGGAAGTTCCCTTGATGTGGATCAAGGTGCATCTAGGAGACTCCAAATGCTCCCATAGCAAGGGCAAGCGAGTGTTTGGGGACCTTTTTTCCCAGTGTTGTGCCTACGACTCTAGGATTTGTGCCACTTTTTCAGGCCTTGAGCCCAAGTCACTGCCCAGAACTCAATGACACCTTCAGAAATGAAATTTCACAGTGGAACAAAGATACATTAGCAAAAACATCAACAAGGACTAGATTGGAACCCTACTAGCCATGACAAGAATTTCGTCATACATGTCACACACATAAAAGCTACAGGTCTTAACAACATAAATGAGCATAGGGGTCTCATACTTATATGAGAATCACCGACAATAATTGATGCCTCAAAAAATTAGCTACAATTTCATCTATTAGGCCATAGATACATTGTTCATTCATTTACAAGTAAAAACATGATGAGATACATACATAGCCGTTGTCATAATACATGTTTATAACCAGCATAATAACAATAGAAATACCAAAGAAACAAAAACCATATGATCCACATATAAACCAATATAATACTCATGAATTAACAAGGAGAAATAACCTCATATTAATGATACAAAGACCAACCAGGTTTGGGACTACTACGAACCACCCGACCATAGACATGGTTGGGCCAAATCTCTCTTCAGCCAATCACCCCCGTGCCATATTCCAAGCATGAATGTGGGATATCATAAAACGCATCAATCAAAACCATACGGGGATTCTAGAGGCCAAGCCACCTCAACCCTCAACCAGTGATTCCACCTCTTGGTCGGACATCACTAACTATCACCAGATTGGTCTCTACCCAAGCTGTCGAAGGCTCCAGAGTGTTTGTTCCAACCAAGGATCTGGGACTAGTAACTGAACCCACAGTTGTTGTTGAGCTCAAGATAATTTGTCCAACCAAGGCTCTAGGACTAGTAACTCAACCCACTAAGGGCTCAAGATCATTTTTCCAACCAAGGCTCCTGGACTAGTAACTCAACCCAAGATGTTACAAGGCTCCAGATCGTTTTTCCAACAAAGGCTCCAACAACTATTAACTTAACCCAAGCTAAAGGAAACATGAGAACCAACCAGAAAAACAAGGAAATGAACCCACAACACCATGGTTATCCAAGAAATGGCAAGGCTAGGCAAATCCACTGCCAATCCAGGAAATCCTCCATGCCAATGATAGATAATAACCAAGAAACCAAATGCATATGTCATGCATGCCAAAACTAGTGAGAAAAACATACATGCAACTCGATACCTACAAGAAAAACTCGTTGTAGTTGTTGATCTCGATGTTATATTGCGCTTTCATGCTCTTCATTTTCCTTCTTGCTCCAAAACTCCAAGTATGCCACACTCCTCCAAGAGTGCTCCAAAAAAACTCTAAGTGTAACAACCCTAGTGAAAATTTCATGTAATAAAAGTAAATAAAGGCAAAATAATAACCACGGATGATGGATCACGTATTCCAAGCTGAATGGTGGGAGAAACATCCTAGTGGGTGTTTATTTGGTTTATTATGGCTAAGGGAATTGACAAGGGCAATGGCTAAGGCTTTGGAAAGGCATGAGGCATTAATTGGCATTTTATTTATGAAAATAATGGAAATTAGGAGAAAAGGAAGGTGAAAGGTCATAGGTTGCATGTGAGGAGGAAAATGAAGAAAAATAATAGAAAATGAAGAAAATAGAGGCCTCATCAATAAAAAGGCTTCTGAGGATCAGTTAGTAACCGTTTTTCAGTTCAGTTTTGGAGCTCTCTCATTATTCTCTCTCTCTCTCACATACTCTTAGATACTTGGATTTTTCTTAGAGCACTCTTAGAGGGTGTGGCATACTTGTAGTTTTGGATAAAGAAGTGATAGGAAGAGAAGGAAAGCACAATAGGGCATATGTATCAACAACTACAATGGGGTTTTCTTGCAGGTATCGAGTTGAATGTATGTTTTCCTCACTAATTTTGTCATGCATGGCACGTGCATGTGGTTTCTTGGTCATGATCTGTCACTAGCATAGAGGATTTCCTGGATTAACTGTGGATTTTCCTAGCCTTGCCATTTTCTGGATAACCATGGCATTGTGGGTTTATTTGCTTTATTTTCTGGTTGGTTTTCATGTTTCCTTAGCTTGGGTTGAGCTATTAGTTCCTGGAAGCCTTGGTTGGACAAATGCTATAGATCCCTATAATGGCTTGGGTTGAGTTACTAGTCATGTAGCCTTGGTTGGAAAAACACTCTGGAGCCCTTGAACAACTTGGGTTGAGTTCCTAGTCCCATAGCCTTGGTTGGAGAAATACTCTAGAGCCCTTGGTGGGTTAAGTTACTAGTCCTAGAGCCTTGGTTGGATAAACGCTCTAGAGCTCGGCAACAGTTATGGATTGAGTTACTAGCCCTGGAGCCTTGGTTGGACAAACGCTCTAAAGCCCGACAGTAGATGTGGGTTGAGTTACTAATCCTGGAAGTCAGGTTGGAACAAACACTCTGTAACCCTAGAGGGCTGGGATAGAGACCGATCTAATGATGATTTGGTGATTTCCAACTGTGAGGTGGAATCATTGTTTGACGGGTTGAGGTGGGTGGCCTCTGGAAGCCCTAGATGAGTTTTGATTGATGTGTTCTATGAGATGCCACATTCATGCTTGGAATATGGCACGAGAGTGAATGACTGAAGAGATATTTGGCTCAGCCATTCTACGGTTGGGTGGAACATGGAAGTCCCATCTGGAGTTTGGATTTTGCATCATTAATGAAAGGTTATTTATCCTTGTATCTCTATGAGAATTATGATGGATTATATGGTTGTGCTTTCATTGGTATTTTTGTCCCTATTATGCTACCATTTACATGTTTTATGACAGCAGCCATGAGTGGCTCTCATCATGTTCTTACATGTTATTGAATGATCAATGTATCTATGACCTAATGGATGAAATGGCACCTAATGTGATAAGGATACAATGCTTCATAGCGAACCTTCAATAACTATGCTCAGATCTGTTATTTATACCCGTAGTTTGCATATTTACTAAGTATTTGACAAAATGCCTATCACGGTTAGTAGGGGTCCAATCAAGGTCTTAAACAAGTATTTTCTTTAGTACTTCCATTTCCATATTATTTTATTGATTTTAAGAGATGGTTCAACTCTAGGTAGTGACTTGGGCTCTAGGCCTGAAAAAGTGGCTCAAATCCCAAAGTCATTGGCATATCACTGACAAATTGGGTCTCTAGTTGCTGCCATGCAAGCCTGTAAGAGAGATTATAGGGTTACAATGCATGCATTTCCATGGGAGTGACATTGGGTTTAATTCATCTAAATGCTAGGTTAACTCAAGGGTTGGGCACCTAGAGTGGTGGATGTTGGGTAGCGCAAGCCCCGCGGAACGAGTATGGGGTGCGAAGCCCAGGATTTTGGGTAATATTAGGGTAAAAGGCTCCGCAGAGAGCGCGGAGCATTAACTATAGTAGGTTGAGTCAAAGGGTAGTCTGACCAAAAATAATTTAAAGAATTAGTAATAGAGTCGGCCCACGGAGGATTGCGGGCCAAGGGAGAGTATAAATAGAGCGATGCTCTATGAGGGAAAAGTAGTTCTTTTAAAAGATGGAATGTAATGGGTCCTAAAAGGCAATAGCTTAAAGCGTCTGGAAGTCTGAGTCAAGGGAGTAGGGTAGAAGGTAGAGGTTCTGCAACTATGTGCACAGAGACCTGGAAAGTCCGCAGTTGTGTGCGCGGACCCCTGTAGCTGAGTGCGCTGGGTGGATCTGGATGTATTGTTGAAGATTGATAATAAAGATAAGTTTCTTCTAAATTCTGTGTTGGTTGCGACTTTACTCTTTTATGATCAATGAAATAGTATTTTTTCTACATTTTCTACGGTTGAATACAAGTGAACTGGATTAATCTTGATGCACGAAGTAACCAAAAGTAGTAAATGTTTGCTTAAAGACCGTTCTAACTAGATCAAGCCAGTAATAAGTGATTCAATCTGTAATAAGCGCGATAGGGGTATTTTGATTTGCACAAACCTAGCATAACGCGAGGCTGTAGAATAGCGCACGAGCCCCAAACCACATCCAAGACATCCCCATGGTGTGGAAACCTAGTTCCAGCACCCTCCCTTGCTACCTTGGGTGAGACCTCAATCCGCACTTCGCGGGTTGTTGCCGAAAGGGCTGGTAGCTGCGGGATTTGTTTGGATAAATAATTCTTCTGAACCTGGGTCGAGCCCAAATAAGCCAAAAAATGGAGCCAAATAATTCTTCCATTACAGATTAGCGAAGCTATAAGCGCATGATGCAGATATGATTTGGGAAGCCAACACTCCAACTAACGGAGAAATATGACGGACGAGAGAATCCGCACATACACCTGAGCAAATGGACCGAAGCCTATGGCGAGGAGCCGCAACTAGAATGGGTACACCTTTTTTGTCATACCCTAGTTGTCATCCCAAGGGATTGGTATACTAAAACAGAGCTCCGACGTGGAACAGGTGAGTGGGATATCTTGCGCAAAAGGTTTTTGTCAACATTTCTTTTTGAGGATCAATGGATGGATACAGTGGATGACGCCTTAAAGCTAGTAAAGACCGCAAGTTTCACATTGCCACTGGAACTGGAAGAAGTCATGCAACCGGACTGGTCGCGATAGCTGAGCCGGGCCTTAGAATGTTACAATGTAACAACAGGAGGGGACGAGGATGATCCGCGTGACATCCATATACCAGAATCCGAAGGAAGTCAAGAAGTGCGCGACCCTGAAATAGAAGATCCAGATGTCGTAGCGCCATTAAAAACAAAGCAAGTGAATATCGGAATAGAGGAAGAACCGAAGTATGATATGTTTAGGGATTACTGGGCTGACGCTACAGTGGAAAAGGTTGTCGAGTTGCTCAGGGAATATCGAGACCTCTTCCCTACTAAGATTACAGAGCTAAAAGGAATTTGGGGCGAACTAGGAATGATGAAGATAACTTTGAAGCCTAGCACGAAGCCAGTAAAGCAGCGACCTTACTGATTGAATCCAAAATACAAAGCACTCCAGAAGTATTGTCACTATTTGTTTGGAGGACATTTTAAGATGTATATTGATCACTCTGCGCTAAAATTCCTAGTGAATAAGCCTATGTTGGGGGGTGCATCTGTCGATGGCTGCTGTTGTTCTGGAATATGATTTTGAGATTGTTGTAAAGCTAGGACGTCTAAATTCAGGTCCAGACCACTTATCCCGTATTGAGACAGGCGAGGAACCCACAAATCTAGAAGGACTCTCGGACGCCCAGTTGTATGCAGTGCACATTATGGATGGCCACTTTGAAGATATAATCTATTTTTTGACTACCGAGACTACGTTGCAGGGGTATTTTGTGCAACAAAAAAATGAATTGGTGACACGAGCAATAGATTTCACTGTGATTGTCGGCCATATCTACAAGATGGGCCATGATGAGATATTACACAGATATGTACCCGAGTTTGAGCGAGCATAGATCCTTGCTGAAGCACATGGAGGGGTTGGTGGCAGACATTATGTGGGTCGTGCCACAGCCCAGAAGGTTCTTCGCACTGAATTATGGTGGTCTACCCTCCATCAAGATTCCAAAGCATACTATCGGGCCTGCGATGTATGCCAACGAATGGGCAAGCCGTTGCGAAGGGATGAAATGCCACTTCAACCACAGGTAACGCTACAACCATTTGAGAAATGGGCGACTGACTTTGTCAGGCTTATTGAACCGCGAGGGAATATGGGCGCAGACTATATTATCACTGTGACCGAATACTTGACCCGATGGGTAGAAGCACAGCTAGTTAAAGATTGCACAGTCACGACAACAACAAAGTTCTTGTTCGAAAACGTGTTGACCAGGTTTGGGTGTCCTAAGATTCTCATGACTGATCGAGGAACACATTTTTTGACTGAAACCATTAGCGCGCTCATTGAGGAATTATAGATATATCAGCAACAGAGCACGCCATACCATCCGCAAGAAAATGGGACCGTTGAGTCATTCAACAAAATTTTGGACACCATGCTGACTAAGATCTGCAATGCGGGATGGAATGATTGGGACTTTTGCATCCCTGCTGTGTTATGGGCATACCGAACCACATGCAAAAAGTTGACAGGCCAAACACCGTTTCGAATAATCTATGGTAAGGAGGTCGTGATGCCTATGGAATATATCGTGCCCAGTTTGTGGATTGCAAAAGCTACAGAAATGGAAGATCGTGGGGCCTTGGAGGAAAGGCTCGCACAACTCGATGAACTAGATAAAGAACGATTTCTGGCGGGATTTCATCAGAAGGTACAAAAACAGCGTGAGAAAGTATGGCATGATCGCCATATCAAGGTGTGCACGTTCAAGAAGGATGATCTCGTATTGTTATATGACAGTAAGTTCAAGAAATTCCCAGGTAAGCTCTGCGTGCATTGGTTGGGACCTTATGTCATCAAAGAAGTAACTGATGGGGGAACAGTTCAGCTGGCTAAGCTCAACGGAGACCCCTTCTCGGGAAGAGTGAATGGTAGTCGCCTGAAGCTCTATATGGACAGGCCGACCGTCTGACTAACTGTTCCACAAAGAGTCTCACTGCTCCGACCAGTTGAAAGAGAGCGAGGGACAATAAAGCAGTTTGGGGGACAATTGCGCGGATATCAGGGTACATGTACAATTGGCCAACAATCAGGGGCATGGTTTCGCGAATAGAGCAACGCTGGTGTGCCGCTCCAAGAAATGATGACCGTTAATACCACTGTTCATGACAAGATGGCTGCATTATGGCAAAAGGGAGCGGGTGGCAAGAAATTAAGAGCCATAGTATGAGCCATATATGAAATGATCGACCACAGATTTCACACGGGAAGGTTACACGAGCTGGCATGAGTGGAAATTCAGGCATTTGAAGTTCGCATGGATTATAAATCACCATGGGGAATCCACTGGGCAACTTATGCTCTGAAAATACAGATGGAGTTGTTCATCATCTCTACACCTGGCATGCGCTCGAAGGTAGTAATCTGGCCGAAGAAGGGGCAAGACTCTCTAAGGAGTCTGGTATTAACAGCTACGAGTATCTCGTAGGCTGCAATGTCACTAGCAAGGGATGTATAGGAAAATAAGGAATGTGAAGTAGAATTGGTCCGGATGTCGTCACCCCGCCTAGGGGCCAGATGGCACATTATAACAGAACAACAGAAAGATGGATAGATGATGACCATGGGTGGAGATGCAGTCAATAAGTCGCCTCTGATGGTTCTCGATGATTGGGATCATGCGAACAACACCCAGGGTCTTGCAAAATTGCAACACAAGTTGCAGCGGACGGTGCAAAGAGAAGATACATTGGTCGGAAAGGACTATGGTGGTACCAGGAGTTCCCGTATGTGGCTCCCCCACTCGCGCTGAAATCCTTGGAGGGGGTGTTCTGTGTTAACCAAGCAGAGCAAAATGAGCATCATCAGTTGCGAGATATGGTCGAAACACTGAAGCAGGAAAAGCATTGCAGGAGACAAAGCAGAAGCAGCTGGATGACGAGTGCCACTCAACGAAAGGTGGACCGCAAAGCCAAGCCAGAGCGTCTAGCCACGCCATGAAGTGACTCGGGACGAGTTACGATGATTATGTTGGGGGATTGTTGGGTAGCGCAATCACCATGAAATGAGTATGGGGTGCGTAGCCCAAAATTTTGAGTAATATTAGGGTAAAAAACTTCGTGGAAAGCGCGGAGCGCAAACTATAGTAGGTTGAATCAAAGGGTAGTCCACCCAAAAATAATGTAAAGAAATAGTAATAGAGTCGGCCCGTGGAGGGATCACGGGCCAAGGGAGAGTATAAATAGAGCGTGGCTCTATGAGGAAAAAGTAGTTCTTTTAAAAGATGGAATGTAATGGGTCCTAAAAGGAAATAGCTTAAAGTTTCTGGAATTCCGAGTCAAGGGAGTAGGGTAGAAGGTAGAGGCTCTGCAGCTGTGTGCACAGAGGCCTGGAAAGTCCACAACTGTGTGCATGGATCCCTGCAGTTGAGTGCGCAGGGTGGATCTGGATGTATTTTTGAAGATTGATAATAAAGATAAGTTTCTTCTGAATTCTGTGTTGGTTGCAACTTTAATCTTTTATGATAAATGAACTAGTATGATTTCTTCATTTGCTACGGTTGAATACAAGTGAACTGGATTAATCTTGATGCGCGAAGTAACCAAAAGTAATAAATGTTTGCTTAAAGACCGTTCTAACTAGATCAAACCAGTAATAAGTGATTCAATCTGTAATAAGCGCGATAGGGGTATTCTGATCTGCGTGGACCTAGTATAGCGCGAGGCTGTAGAACAGCGCACGAGCCCCAAACCACATCCAAGACATCCCCAGGGTGTGGAAACCTAGTTCTAGCACCCTCCCCTGCTACCTCGGGTGAGAGCTCAGTCTGTGCTTTACGAGATGTTGTCGAAAGGGTCGGTAGCTGTGGGATTTGTTTGGCTAAATAATTCTTCCGAACTTGGGTCAAGCCCAAATAAGCCAACAATGGATTAGCTCCTGGAGGTCTAGAAGCACCTGAGGGAGGTCTATGTGTTGTGTTTCCATTGATTCTATTTCCTTAAGGTTACCTAGGAGGTTGAATCATATTATAGTAGTCTCTCATCACACGTTTACCCCGGTTGGTTGGTTGGTTGGTTAGATGTGGGAGGAGGGTGTTACAGAGTGGTATCAGAGTGTGGTTGCACTCTCCTTGGGTTGCGTGTTGATTATGCTTTCATGCTAGTTTCATATGTGTTCCTTATGCATGTAGTCCATGTGCTTGTTGCATTTGCATGGTGTTGATCATGGTTGTAGTGATGTCGCCATGTGAAGGTTGAAGGTGTTGTCATGGAGTATGCATTCATGTTTGTATGGTTGATTATGCAGTGTTAGGAACATTAGTGTTCACATGTTATCAAGTGCACATGAGGTGGTTTTTGTTGTCATGCATGAAGTCATGGTTTGTGTAGTTGATATGGTCATGCATTGATGAGTGGACTCTAGCTAGAATGGTGTGTATATGGTTTTGCACTCATGCATTATATGTCTATATATAGTTGTTATGCATGTATAGTCTTGGTTATAGTTATGCATGAATATTAGGTCAAAATTGGCTTGTGAAGTCATTGTATGCAAATTTAGTTCATCATGGTGCTATTGGTTGTTATGATGCTAATGTGTTGACTGATATAGAATAGGAAATGTAGATCATTAACGCGAAGTTGCAGCATTGGACCTCGAGGCAAGAGCAGATCATCATACAGGTATCGTATGTTTGGCGTTCAAGTATGTAAGTTAAGGATTTTCATATGCATTAGGTTTATATACATTAGGTTTATGTACATGTTTTTGATGTTATGATTACATACATGATAGATGATAGTTGATTAGTATAGTCACATGCACATGTGTCATGAATGATAATAACATTTGGTTGTATGAATTGCTATTTTTTGTTTTATGTTAGATAACTTGATGATCATTTTATATGTTGTTTATGAGTATGTTATAGGTTAACTTGTTGTTGTTATATGATAGTTAGCTTGATCATTAGTTCATATGTTGTTAATGAGCATGTTATATGTTAACTAATTGTTGTTATATGTTAGTTAACTTAATGATTAGAGTTATAACATTAATATCGTGATGTTATATGTGTCATGCTAAATTGGATTGGACTATGCGGATGGTTATGGTTATGATATTTAGGTATGAGCTGACATATTTGTAGTGCCTTTTCACACGTGGTTGTTATGCATGAATGATAAATTCTTATGAGTTTATGATGAGAACATGTTAGTTAGTTAGTGTTATGGATATTGTGATATTATTTATGTTTGAGTTGACATGTTGTAAAGTTATTGCTTGCTAACTAGATTGATTGTGCAAACAAGATAGCCTCCCTTGAGGTACACTAAGGCATGTGTTTTCTTATGTACTATACTTGGTGCTTCATTCTTTATTATGTCATCTATTTGGTGTTGAGTGTTTAGTGTTTATTATGTCATCTACTTGATTGATTTAACATGGTATGTTTGCAAGTTGGTTAAAAGTTTGATGAGTTGCATAATATGAGTATGTGTTCCAATTATCTTGTTTTAAGATGATTTTACTAACAAATATGTGTCAATACAGTTGATATGCACTTCATTATAGTAGGTGATAGCTGTAAAATTATGTCTAATAACTCTGGGTTGACTATGGATTATGACGTGATTGTTAGCCTTGGTAAAGGTTGATTTCAAATTGATAGATATGATTGTCTTGATATCTGGAACATGTGGTTGACATGTGTAAACAGTTGTAGGAAACATGCTTGGTATCAGCGTGACATGATATCAATTGATGTGTTTACATAACTAATAGTTTGGTGATGTGACAACACATAGTAAGCCTTGACTGCAACAAGGTAAAAAGGTAAAAGGAAGGAATGGGGAAAGAATTCTTTTGGCTATGTTTGGAAACCCTAATTCCAAGTGAATGAGTGCTTTGCATACTGTAAGTCTTCTTAACCTTAATCTCGTCTGAAATTATGTGGATATGTGTTACATTCATGGACATGTATTGACAGGTATATCAACCAATTTCTAGTTACAGGTAGATCTGTCAATGGAATTGGAGTCCCTTGAGACATGGCACAGATGTGTTCAGCTACAAGGCAACATGCTTGGCATAACAAGATAAGGTAATTGGTGTATTGTTATGTTATATATACACTAATAGTCATGTGTTTATGGCAGTATGATGCAGGGGATTGCATGGCAAAATTAATTGCCATGAAATTTTGAAGAAGGCTCAGGTTGGGTTTTCTTGGGAACCATGGGGATTGAGTCATGGTGTTTGTTGCTAGTCTTGTGCTTTTGGTATTTTGTGATTTTTTGAGCTTGAATTGTGGTTTGTTTATGTCTAGTGTATGGCCATACCACTTTGTTTGTTTTGTAGTATTTTTATTGGGTTTCATGGGTTTCTTCTTGGTTGTTTCTTGTCTTTCCTTTTATGTTTTGAATCTTGGGAATTGGTTGCGAAAGAGGAAAATTTAATGGAGCTAGAGGAGAGTTGTGTGGTACCAAACAAGTAATGTAAGATTCAGATGAATGTTGGTGCATAAATAAGCGTAGCGGAAGGTAAGACTATTAAAGCTAGTTGGATTGGTTGGGTCCATTGTGGTTAATGGATGATGGCAGTACATACATGAGAAAGGTAACCATAAAAGGTAAAGTAAATGGATATGAGATGTCGAATGGCTTGAATAAGTTGGGAATGGTGGTTCTCAATGTTATGCATGAATAAAGGAATTTCTCTTAATTTTGACCTTGATATTTGGTAATTATGCTATGATCATGATTATGCTATATATGTATGTATGTATGTATGTATATATGTCATGTATGATAGGGTCGTCATGGATCATGATTTTTTTCTGATAATGTTTATGTATATGTATCTATATATCTATGTCACTATCTGACAAGGTCATCAGGAATCATTCTTATGGAGGAATGATTGCTTACACAGGCAAATGACATGAATAGGTTTCTGATTTATGAGGAATCAAGTGGAAGAGTAGTGACAACAAATATATGAGGTCAGTATCATGTAGTTATGAGTTGATATTATGTGATTATATTGTGTCTATGTTATGAACAGGTTATACCAAGGGATACATCAGTGAAATGAAAGTAGTGTGGTCTGCGGCATGTTGGGACAAGCATCGATAAGACACTGGAAGCAAGATTTCTTGGTAAAGACAACGTTCTTTTGGATGTGAGGTACTATTGTTGTGCATATGCCATATATGTTATACATGTTGCATCTGTGATGTTGTGTACATGCAGTGTTGTATGTATATAGTATGTGTGCATGTTATTATGCAATGATCATGTACAAGGTGGTATAGATAGTGTTTTGTGCATATGGTGCTCTGTGCATGTTGGATATGCGGTGTTGTATACAGATGATGCTATGTACATGTTGGATATGCAGTGTTATGTACATGTGGTGTTGCGTGCATGTTGTACATGTGGTGTTATGTACATATGGTGTTGTGTGCATGTGGTGTTGCGTACATGTTGTACAAGTGGCGATGTGTATAGGTGGTGCTGTGTACATGTCGTGCATGTGGTGTCGTGTACATGTCATGCATGTGGTATTGTGTGCACGTTGTACATGTGGTGTAGTGTACATGTGGTGTTGTGTAAATGTTTTACAGGCGACGTTGTGTACATGTGATATTATGCACACATTGTGCAAGTGGTGCAGTGTACAAGTGGTACTGTGTACATGTTGTACATATGTTATTGTTGCATGTGTAATATTGTGTGCATGTCATACATGTTGTGTTGAGTGAATGTGGTACTAGGTTTGTGCCTTATGTAGGTTCATGTATTGTGTGGTGTGGTGTTGTACATCGATTATAGATGTATTGTGTTGTGTTTGTGTTGTATGTCAGGTGTAGGTGCATGTATTGCACAGAGTTGTATATCGTGTGTGGTCGTATGTGTGCGATGCACGCTATGTATATGTGCACTTGGTTGAGGAGAAGGAATTGAGTGTTTGATGGATGTGGAAACCAATCCAGTGTGCATACGAAATAAGAACAAAGTGAGAAGTAAGGATCAATTAATGGATAAGTATCGGTATATTATTTCAGTTTTATTATGCATGTGATTTATGATTCTGGTATATGATGATTACATGTGAAATGTGATTTTGGTTTATGATGGTTACATGTGATTTATGATTTTGATATATGATGGTTATGTTTTGAGCTAACTTGATGAGATATTTTTATACGTGTTGATTTGGTCAAATATGCTAGTTTGAGTTGTTGTGACAGGAAGCGAACAGGATTGAAAATGTACCTTATTGATGACCCACCAATGAGGTATGATGTGAGTTTATTTCAATTTATTTTAAATCTAATGGAAGTTATGTGGTGGGTACAGGAATGCATGAAATTATTTGTTGGGTGTTTGAAATCAAATGCAAGAATTGGAAACAACAAAAAGAATTGGAAAATGCAGCAGTATGTTAGTAAAGCATTCAGGAATAGGGCCATCGTGGGACACTAGTACCCAATAGTGTCTGTTGATTCCATGAGCATGCTATGACCAATATGATGGTTTTGAAGCAGGGATATGCCTTGGTTTTTGTATCTTCCAATGTGAGGAAGCCTTGCCAAGGGATGGACTGCCCGAGATGGGGGTGCCAACATAACTTGGAAGGTGAGTGACTACACGGAAGGGGTGACCAGATTTCTTGAGGGATTGTGTAGTAGAGAAGGGAAGGTCGAGGACATATTTTTTTGGTCATTAACATTGTCTTATGGAATCAGATGTACATTTGGAGTGCGCCCTGGGAGAATGAGCCGGTAATTGTTCACTGAGAGGATAAGTGGCACAGGGTTGTAGTGCTAGACATTGGATGTATATTTGACCTTGTAGCAGATCCTGGACTTCCTGGGAAGGAGGTGAATCCTAGTATTACTTTGAGGGTGGAGGCGTGAGCCTCTAGATTCCCTTGTTTTAGATGCAGGCATCGTATCCTTTTATTTGTTGGTTGAGAAAATGTGCATATGTGTATATCATTTAAAGAATGTATCAAGCTAGTTTATAAAGGTCCATAGAAGGTATTGTTATTTGTTGGTTGAAGAAAATGTGTATGTATATATGTGGTTATTATTGTAAATACCGTAATGAGTTGTATTATAAATCTCAAGTAAATGGTATGTTTGTCATGTTTAAGTAGATGAATATTGTAAATACTGCAATGAGTTGTGTTATAAAGCTCCATGGGCAGTATGCCTTGTTTTCAACAGTCTTGTTGGTTATAGGTGTCATTGAAAACCGAGGACAGTTTTCCCCTAAGAAGAAGGGTTCTAGAACAACCCTAGTGAAAATTCCATGTAATAAAAGTAAATAAAGGCAAAATAATAGCCATGGATGATGGAACATGTATTCCAAGCTAAATGGTGGGAGAAACATCTTAGTGGGTGTTAATTTTTTTATTATGGCTAAGGGAATTGAGAAAGGAAATGGCAAAGGTTTTGGAAAGGCATCAGGCATTAATTGGCAATATATTTATGAAAATAATGGAAATTAGGAGAAAAGGAAGGTGAAAGGTTACAGGTTTCATGTGAGGAGGAAAATGAAGGAAAATAATGGAAAATGAAGAAAATAGACACCTCATCCATAAAAATGCTTCTAAGGATCAGTTGGTAACCATTTTCAATTCATTTTTGAAGTTATTTCATTACTCTCACTCACTCTCATACTCTTGGATACTTAGAGTTTTCTTGGAGCGCTCTTGGAGGGTGTGGCATACTTGGAGTTTTACAGAAAGAAGGCAAAGGAGGAGCAGGAAAGCGCAAGAGGGCACTGGTATCAACACCTGTAGCAGGTTTTTCTTATAGGTATCAATTTACATGCATGTTTTCCTCACTATTTTGGCATGCATGGCACATGCATGTGGTTTCTTGGTCGTGATATGTCACTGGCATGGAGGATTGCCTGGATTGACAATGGATTTGCCTAGCCTTGCCATTTTCTCGATAGCCATGACGTTGTGGGTTTATTTGCTTTGTTTTCTGGTTGGTTCTCATGTTTCCTTAGCTTGGGTTGAGCTATTAGTTCTTGGAATCCTTGGTTGGACAAACGCTCTGGAGCTCTGTAACAACTTGGGTTGAGTTACTAGTCCCGTAGCCTTGGTTGGACAAATTCTCTAGAGATGTGGAACAACTTGGGTTGAGTCACTGGTCTCATAGCCTTGGTTGGACAAACGCTCTAGAGCCCTTGGTAGGTTTAGTTACTAGTGATGGAGCCTCAGTTGGACAAATTCTCTGGATCCTGTTAGCATTTGTGGGTTGAGTTACTATTCGTGGAAGCCAGGTTGGAACAAACGCTCTAGAACCTTGGAGGGTTGGGATAGAGACCGATGTGATGATGCTTTGGTGGTGTTCGATCATGAGGTGGAATCATTATTTGGCGGGTTGAGGTGGATGGCCTTTGGAAGCCCTGTGTGAGTTTTGATTGATGTGTTCTATGAGATCCCACATTCATGCTTGGAATATGGCACAGAGGTAAATGGCTGAAGAGAGATTTGGTTTAGCCATTCAACGGTCGAGTGGAACATGGGAGTCCCAATCCCAAGTTCAGATTTTGCATCATTAATGAAAGGTTATTTATCCTTGTTTCTATATGAGAATTATGATGGATTATATGCGGTTTATTTGGTTGTGATTTCATTGGTATTTGTGTCCCTATTATGCTGGTTATTTACATGTTTTATGACAGCATCCATGAGTGGCTCTCATCTTGTTCTTACTTGTTATTGAATGATCAATGTATCTATGACCTAATGCATGAAATGGCACCTAATGTGATAAGGAGACAATGCTTCATAGTGAATCTCAGATAAGTATGAGACCCATATGCTCATATTTGTTATTTATACATGTAGGTTGCATATTTACAAAGTATTTGACAAAATGCCTGTCATGGCTAGTAGGGGTCTAACCAATGTCTTGAACAAGTATTTTCTTTAGTATTGTCATTTCCATGTTATTTTACTGATTTGAAGAGATGGTTCAACTCTGGGTAGTGACCTGAGCTTTGGGCTTGAAAAAATGGGTCAAATCTCAGAGTCGTTGGCATGGCAATAACAAATTGTGTCTCTAGTCACTAGCAGGCAATCCTGTGAGAGTGACTATAGGGTTACAGTCATATGCATGCCTTTTCATGGAATGACTTTGGGTTTAATTCATCTAAATGTTAGGCTAAATCGAGGGTTGGGCACCTAGAGTGGTGGATTAGCTCCTGGGGGTCCTGAAGCACCTGAGGGAGGTCTATGTGTTGTGTTTCTGTCGATTCCATTTCCTTAAGGTTACCTAGGAGCTTGAATCATATCATAATAGCCTCTCGTTACATGCTTACCCCAGCTGGCTAGTCGCTTGGGTAAATGTGGGAGGAGGGTGTTACACTAAGTGTCCAAGAGTATGAGAGAGAGAAAGAATAAAGAGAGAGCTCCAAAAGTGAACTAAAAAAAGTCCGTGAACTGATCCTCAGAAGCCTTTTTATAATTAGGCCTCTATTTTCTTCATTTTCCATTATTTTCCTTCATTTTCCTCCTCACATGAAACCTGTGACCTTTCACCTCCCTTTTCTCCTAATTTCCATTATTTTCATAAATAAAT
>APFE030259952.1:42760-57495 GCA_000404065.3 Pinus taeda
TCCTCACATGAAACCTGTGACCTTTCACCTCCCTTTTCTCCTAATTTCCATTATTTTCATAAATAAATGTGCCAAAATGCCACTTTTCCTTTCTAAAGCCTTTGTCATTTCCTTTTCCAATTTCCTTAGCCATTAATAAATCGCCAGTGATCCCCATCACTATGTTTTTGCCCCAATGTTCAACTTGGAATACATTTCCCATGACCTTGGTAAATATTTTTCCTTTATTAACTTTTACATGGATTTTTGACCAGAGTTGTTACACAAAGCTACAGGTATAATTATGCAGGGAATAAATGCACATATGTGTAGAGAAATTTGAATTCACAATTTATCAATAAATATATACAAGAGACCTTACAAGCCTTCTATAATAGTTTTGTCTTCATAATACACTTGGGAGCTTTTTTCCTCTCCAAATTCGTTGAACCTATAATTTTGAGAGACCTCCCCTACACTATTGCACACACACTTACATATACAAAACATTGGCTAGAAAATATCTCAATGGAAACATTAAAAATGGGACTTTTTTCCAGACCATAAACTACCAGATTCTTAATCTTACACCTTTCATTTGAAAAAGGCCCACTTGGCGAGTCACTAAAACAAACTAACACCTCAACATAATTACAAAGAGACACATGACTAATTTACAACCTACAAAATGTACAATTTAAATGAAAGTTATTTCCCTACTAAAATTCCATGGCCACTATTAATTTGGAAGAATACGAGGTTGATGCCCTTGCATCACTAACACTAACATAGAGAGATGGCAAATAGTAGGGAAATTACGACCTTTTTTACTTATCATTCACTCTTACAAAAGATTAAACAAAATAAGAGCCACGATGCTTTTAAATTTTCCATTGATGCATATTTATGATCTATTTTGTGTAAGCTAACAAATTATGTGTATCTATCTTAGATAATAACAAGTGTTTTTGTGTATTTAGTTGTAGGTGGTACAATTAATTAATGAACAAATTTTGATGCATTTGAATATTATTGTTGCAAGGTTATTTAGAAGCTTAAAATGGCTTGTTATCCTTTTCATTTGATTTTAAATTTTGTAGAGATAGGTTGGTTCCTTATGATAAGGTTTGAAGGGTAGAGGTTCTTTGGGATAGAGTTTATTCTGATGGATTTTTGTTAAGTTATAAGTTATTGGCATATCTAACTCGTAGGTTATTGTATATACTCTTAGTATCATAGTGATAATAGAAAAATTGGCACAGGACCTTGTCTTTAGTAACTAGAATATTTCATATCATACCTTTTCCAAATTAATCCAACAAATTACCACTTTTCCCTGATTAAAAACAAACAAAATAGACTAATAACCCTCCTCTCTACTAGATTAAACATTAATTATGATGGAAATAAGTGGCCTCATTAAATTCCATATCACAGTTTGTAGCATGAGTAATTTAAATCTTCTCGCTCTTGTAGGAGATTATATGTCTTCAGTTTACAATGCAAAGAAACCTAGCCCTCATAGGTCCTCTATTGTGTGATAATTTTTTCTTTCCCTGGTTACAGAGCTAAACTTGAAACTTAAAACTTTCACTAGGCCTCTACTGCCTTAGCATACCACAAGTGCATAAAATCTTATGTTCAAGCTTAGGTGCAGAGAAGGTTTAATTTGAATTTTTCACCACCACCGTTGCCAACGTGCCAAAGGTACAACCAAGGTTATCAAAGATCATGGATTATTTAATTTCAAATTATAATATTGTGCCAAGGATATCAAAGATCATGGATGATTTAATTTCAAGTGAGAAGCTTGTGCCATGGCTAAGGAGGATGCATCAATTAAAAAAAAATATGGATAAATTATCACCATAAAAAATCATGCCTTTTGTAAAGTTTAACTTAGTGAATTTCATTGAATCGGGACTCTATTTTTGGGTTATAGACCAACATAATAGTTAAGTAATATGATATTTTTTATAGTGGGAAAATCTATCATAATTCAGTTGTCAAACTTGTAGTGGGGACAGTCATTAGTGGTTATTATCCACTAATGCAAGTGGACTGCCATCATTGGTTGTTATCGCTAATGCAGGTTGACTCCTCATTGTTACTGAATGAATACCACACCACCTGGAATTACGCCATTGGTGGTCGGTAAGGGGGCATGCTTTTACTCCTACCAGATGACTTTAGGGCTTAGGCCATTAACCTGATTCCTTAAGTCCCAAAAAGACAAGCTCTTAGCCAAGTAGAAGCAGTTTTAGGGCATACTCCAAGCCCCAATATGATATCTACATATCTAACAAAAAGTTTTCAGCTTTTAAATCATATTTTTATAAAAAATATTAATAATTTCCTCATTTATTGAAGATAAGGGCACCATGAGATTAGTAGGAATTAGGGTTATTTTACATATTTTTAATTGTAATATTAGTAATACATATTATATTTATGAAGTGTTTATTAGTTGGTTTGTGTGGGGTTTAGTCTCTATAGGTTTTAGGTTCAAATTTTATTGGAAATTATTAAAGGCCAATGGGTAGATAAACCATCCCATGGGGCATCCAAGCTAGACCAAATCTTCCCACAATATACTATCTCATAGGGTATCCATGATCAACAAAAATGTATTCCATTTTAACATTAGGGTTGTCCCTAGCCTAAGATTTACCTATATGGTTTTAGCATTAAGTTTGTCCCTAGCCTAAGATCTACTAGATGGTTTTAACATTAGGTTGGTCCTTATCCTAAGCTCTACCTAGATGGTTTTTAAAAACAAAACAAAAAACACCCTATAATTATTGTAAAAAAGAAAGGGAGAATTACAATGAAGTCATCATGCCTTTAAATAAGCTATATACATGAGAATACTATGGGTGAAACCATGGGTTTAGAAACCTCAAGTCTATAAACTATAAATGGTAAATTGACTCTACAACCCAATCATGTTTATCCTTACTACCCTACCAATCCCCCTTAAACTTGACTTGGGGAGATTAACTTGATCCTAATATATTTGTTGAAGTCCTCATAAAAAAGGAACATCCATCAAAATACATGGGTAACCAGTTGTTGTATCTACCAATTTTATGGGGCATTTTTTCTCACACATGTTTCATCAACCATCTTACATCTTGAGATCTCATGCCCCCACCCCCTCCCCCCTCCTCAAGGCTAGCATACGAGTATAGCTTCCACCCTCTTACCCATTCAAGTGGTTCATTCCACAACTTGATCATACATAACAACATTTTCCACCGCACAACAACATGTATTACTAATTAATAGATCTTAAAACAAACTAATCTCAAGCTACCATATGAGTACATCTACCACCCTTGTACCTATTCAAGTGGTTCATTTCACAGCTTGATCCTCCATCATCTTTATGCATGAGATCGATCACATCATGGTGTTACTACACTACATGTATGCTTGAACAACATGTCTTACAACAACATCGAGGCATATTTGTTGCCTATGGTTAGGATTTACAAATTGGAGCAAACACTCTAGGGTGTTCACACTTTACTGCGACTCTCCATAGCACATTGACTCCTTCAACATATTTTAGCACCATCAACTCCATCTACATTCTATAATACATTAAGATAGGTGACCTCTCTCTTTCTATATACTCAGGCTTTTGAGTGCCTTTATACTCTACCTCCACTCGACAATCATTTATGATCATATCACCTTGATTTAGCCTTTTACTCTATTTATGTGACTAGTTGGACTATATTTCTTTCCAATCGATTAAATATACATAGTGGTTCACTCCATAACTCTCCCACGTAGATCTCACACTTGTTGATCAAATTCCAATTAGGCTTCCTTGTTGAATTCAACCTCATATAATCTAGTGGCATTTGCAACCACTACTTTCTTCTCGAGAATATGATCCCTAGGCTATGATACTAGTGTTATAAAAGAGAGAGAGAGAGAAATAAATACATAATAAATGAATAACAATAACAATACATGAATAAACCCCAAGGGTTATCTCAACTGGTTGAGTTCCCGTCATTGAAGCACCTTGCTAATGGGAGGTCATGGGATCTTCGGGTTAGGCTTTGCTAATGAGACGGTGAGAAATGATCCCTTCGGGTGGATCTAACTGGATATAATCTATGGCTACTAATCGTCGATGTCCGTGAACCAAAAAAAAACATTTACACCATAAAATATCCCACAAACCCTTGTGAAAATAAATAACTCCTAATAATAGATTTATTATTCCATGTCCCAAAGGAAAATTACATTGGAATGATCATTCCCTTAAATGTGCTACATTATATGAGAATTCCATGAGTTATAACAACCTTGAGCCCAACCAATGGTAAATTAACTATGTGACCTGATCAAGTTTACCGTAATTATCCTAATAATAACACCAAGTAATATTAGGTGCGACTTCTGATGATATTATATATTTTATAGTGCATGGATTTACTTTAGATATTTATATTAATTTAATTTTGTTTATAGTTATATTGTTATATCTTTTTTTTTTTTCTATTTTTAATTAAATTTTTCTATAATAATAAAAATAAATAATATTTTCTACCCTAATGGGGGTATTGGAAACAACACTCACGGAGGGCAAGGTAGAAGGCTTGCCACCCTGGCACCTCTTAAGGCATTAAAGTGGGGGATGGCATGGCCAACTCCCTCCATATAGTAACACATGCTACAAGTAATAAGTATTCAACAAATTAATATGGAATCCCAAGCAACCTCTATATCCTCTTCCGCAACTCGGAACGGTTCCATCATTTTATGTTCTCTGTAGTTTCACCATGTTGTAGGTGGCATTTTCCCCCTCATATTTTGGTTATTCAGTGCTCTAGTGAAGGAAGGCCTAGGCCCTACTACCTTAGACCTTCATAGCTCCCATCGCACTACTAGTTGGAACTTCATTTCCTCCTCACAACAGTAGGGTTGCATGCGACAGGATTAAGTGAACTCCAATGAGAGGGTCGACACCAAGGCTTAGCATAAAACACTTGGAATGAGTAGACCTTCAACATGTTGGTAAATTATTCCTTGGCCACCACCCCTAGCTGGTATTTTATATCCAATTATGTGTTTTTTATTCTATGGTCCAGGTTTTTGGGTGATATCATCGTTGTTGAGAAAATTGTTGACATTCTCATCCTTTTGGCTCTCCTATACACCCAAAACTCCTTCTCACTACCTTCCATAGATTTGTTTCTATTGTTTCAACTCGTTTGGTTTATACAGTCTCTGTTCCTTACACTCCAACCTGCTCTATTTTGACCTCCCTCTAGCCCATTCATTGTTTCACATCCATCTCTTGATTTCCCTAGTGTTGGGTTATGATCCTCACTTAGCATTATGTCGAGGTAAAGAATGCACCCAAGGTGTGGTTTTAGGAATGGAGGCTCCTTGGGTAAACCCAAAGCCTAGTCCCAAGCTCAATCAACTACTAAATTTTATATTTTCTTCACTCCTCCTAAAGTCTAAGAAGAAATCCACAAACTTGAAGGATGGGCAGCAACTAACTGATCAACCCATTTAGATTCAAAAATTCAAGCAGAAGTCTCTCACTAGGTCCTAGAGCCTGACCACATTAGGGGCCATAGGAACCAATATTTGCATTCCATAACCTTACACTGGCAAATGAAAACTTTGTTGGGCCACATCATCAAATAGAAACATGAGGATTGCAGCGAAATCATAGTTTTCCTCAACAACATTAAAGGATATAAAAACATCAACGCTCTTGTCTCATCAACCTAGATGCCCAGTTCGCCCACAACGAGAGGCATCTTCAGTGTGGGTGACACTCTCCAGCACTAGTCTCTTGTTTTTTATGTTTATGTTTAAGGAACTCTGTTTTATTTTATTATATGGCTTACAATCTAGCTTGCCAACATTATCGAGTGGATTGTATGCAAATTTTTTGATAACAGTGCCAGATATTTATCCTTGCGTTGTGATACTTAGACAATAAA
This sequence comes from Pinus taeda, assembly GCA_000404065.3. Lineage (NCBI taxonomy): Eukaryota > Viridiplantae > Streptophyta > Pinopsida > Pinales > Pinaceae > Pinus > Pinus taeda. The sequence continues at coordinate 48,721 of APFE030259952.1, forward strand.
TTTATTTTAACTCATCTTAAAAACCAAGTATCGATATAATACCTCTACTATTATTGGTCTAATGTCCCATATGGTAAACCACAATAGTAAAATTATTACTTGATACGTCTTTCGATCCTAATTTATGATCTAATGAAAAAAACCCTATAATTTAATGAAAAAAACTAGTTAACCAACAACAACAACAACAACAAAAAAATCTTACTATTTAATTATTCAATATAATGTACTCTATTCTATTCTAATGAACCTAATATTAATTTTATAAAAACATTATTGTAATGAATTTAATATTTCTTATATTCTATTCTAATTCTATTCTAATATTAAATATTAATTTTAAAAAAACAATATTGTATGTAAATTAATTTAATATTGCTTAAATTTTGATGATAAATTTTTTATTTTATATTCTAATTAAATGTTTTTCCCAAATATTTTATATTAATTAAATAAACCTTTTAAAATCTCATTTAAAAATGGCACATGATTAAGCATAGCCATGTTAAAGATATAACTTGATATTTTATATGTTGTTTGTCTTATCATTTTAATTTTCCTTATAATCATTCATAAGTTTTTCCTTTAAATTTTTTTGCCAATGTTGTGAGTTTAATTTGGGATGTCTCAACATCTCACCTTCAACATGTTATTAACTAGCATTTGCACCAGATGTTGCAAAGGAAACGCTGTAAGGCATAAATGTAAATGGTCATTGAAAATAAGAATTAATAAAGGCATCTTTTGCAACATTCACAACATGAACCTACATTCCAATACTCTGCAGAATAAGTAGTTATGCAAGTGATTCCCTAGAATCTAAAGTGGTTGTCAAGTTCCACAAGTATAGCGATAAACTTACTTTAACAGAACCACCAACAACAACCTGTCAAGAAGACATCATTCCCAACAAAAATCTGCATTTCAAAAGGAAAATAGAGGTGGACAGATATTGAACAAAATTGAGATTGTGAATCAAAAAACTAGAAAATTGCAAAAGTACCATTCAGAGTCAAGGACTAAACACTCAACTTGGTGTGATCAAAATAGAATCCCCTAGAACCTATATGGTTACCAAATTCTCTATGCACTCATAAGTTGCTTCAACAACACCACCATGAACAATTATCTATCAAGAAAGCAAGCATATTGGCTAAATAATGGAATTGTAGATAAAGGAAGAAATCAATATTTAAGAAGATAATAATTTAATCAAGCCAATAAAGAAAAACTCTATAAAATCTCAGATCCCTACGTCAGATTCCATTGTCCTTATCACAGTGGATAAAGGCATCGTGCATAGAGCATTCCATCTCATCCAGCATGTAATCATTAGCACACCTCATAATATTATGGAAACCTAATTTATCACACACATGACCAGTGATCTTAGGCAATTCCAAACTACTTGATTGAATATAGTCATCAATATTTTTAAAATCTCTTTTTAGCACAACACTAGTGATGATGCACAACCCAAGAAGATAATTGTTCTTTCCATAAAAAAATTACAACATTAACCACTTTTACTACTTTGGAACTATGTGATCTATTGATCAAAATGACATCAATCAACAATGTGCTCCTCTTCAACCTCACCTCCATATCCAAGGAATGATGGATCAAATGTTTTACCCCATTCCATATCAGCAAGTGTAAGAACCTACAAAATCAATCTAGAAATTGGAGAGATACTCACTGCAGGGTAAGAGAATGCAATACCAAGGAGACAACATAACCAATTTTACCAACCACTCTTGAATGCTTACCTCCTTTGATCATAATGCATCATCATCAACAATGTGCTCCTCTACAACTCCATATGCATACCCAAAAAATGATGGATCGAATGTTTCACCACCTACCATATCAAAAAATTTAAGAACCTACAAAACTCGTGAGCAAGAGAACGCATTATCTAGGAGCATCTCATAGGTAATATCCTTCCATAAACTATAGATATGATGTGGGGCAATGCATTGCTATTATCATCATCTACTGTTCATAACTAATCAGAGGGATATACATGCCATATGTATGCACCATAAACTCAAGCTTTCCATCAATCCATTACTCAGAAACAAAATCACACATTTGGAAAAATCCAGTGGAACAACAAATTCAGAATAAATGTCAAAATTTCCTTCACATCCATATTCTGGCTGCATTGCATGAATGTAAAAAAGAGTGGCAATATTGTTAATTGTTAGAAATTTTTCATTGATTTCAGAATGTAAATCATGATTTTGTGTTTTGTAACCAATACTAGAGTTCTGATAATTATGTCCTCTTCTTCTTATTTTTGATAAACTACCAGAATCAATTGCATAATCTTGATCTAGTGCATCCCTGACTCCAATATAGTTTGAGGGTCCATGAGCTTCTATGCAATAACCTGCATTCCCTTCTTCACTTTCAGATGCATCAATTATCGATCATTCATAGCTAGCTAATGCTTTTCTTCAAACAATTTTATGCATATATAGACCAACATATTGCCCAAAATACCTGACAAATGAAGCTTCCCTAGTTGACCATATCCAAAGCGAAAATAAGGGCCTTCTAGCTTGAAGCAACATTCAGGGAATAGATCTTGCAACTTTAGAATCTTATGGATATCCATGATTTATCCTTTTCTCCGATATTCCTTCTCCCCTTACCGCGCTTTATAATTTTGTAAGTTGGTACTCATATGCTGACCCTGTTTTAGTGGTCAAATGTATTGAGAATGTCTTTGCACCAAATGTTTCATTTATAAAAGTAGGCCCCAACACACTAAAAGAAACATCATTAGGTGTCATATGCATAAACCACTTCCACTTTCTTTTGAATACTAGCTCTCTAATAGTAGACCATCCTTGCTAAGGAGAAAAGTGACCCCGAACTTTCTCCAACCAAACTATGCAAAGTACAACCTCTAGATGGTATCAGAGAAATATTTTATGTTCATGGTTTACCCTAAATATGTTTCTTCCATGATGGCCTTGACTTCATGTCAAATTCATACAACTCCCCAATTGTACTCACAATGCATGTTACCTATGATCGCAAGGTCCCAACATTAGCAATACCTGCAACATCACGATGATGTCGACCATCGTTTATCCACATAAGATGATGCAATTCTGAGAGCTCTAAAAGTGATCCATCCTATGTTGTAAAGTACAATAACGTGCCATTTGCTGGTGGAATTCCATATCTCAAACACACATTTCTATTTGAGTCTTCATCTGAATTATCTATGCTTGAGGATGATGGGAATAATGGCCCACTTTCAACCCACAAAGGTTGTTCGTTAGCATCTATTGTCAACTTGTTAAAAAAACACCCAAGTTTCCATAGCTTTAGATGCCAAACCCATCACATCCACTATGCCCCCAATACCCATAATTTAATCTATCAATCTGAATATTTGTATTAAAATTTCTCCTTTCTCCAAAAATTATGCTTTCCTCAAGTACTTGACATTCCTTGTTTTCTGTTCTTTCTATTAATCAGAATTTTGGCAACTTTACTTGTTGAAATAACTTGCAAGATATAAGGACAGAGGTTGCCAAAAACTGATACTCTGAAGAAAACAAGACGATTTTGTGACCAAAATTCATAATATTCAATTGAAACTCTAACAAATCTTGGAGCCTTCACCTATAAGAACACATCAAAGTTGTTTGTTGCTTCTTCTATCTCCTCTAAAGCAAATGAGTGGTACTGTGGAAGACGAAGTGAACCTAGTTTCATTGCAAGTTTCCATAGATTTAGATGCCAAACCCATTGCGTCCATTATGCCCCCAATATCCATAATTTAATTTATCAATCTGAATCTCTGTATTAAAAATCTTTCCTTTCTCCAAAAATTATGCTTTCCTTGAGCACTTGACATTCCTTGTTTTCTGTTCTTTTTATTGCTCGGAATTTTGGCAACTTTACTTATTGAAATAACTTGCAAGAAACAAGGATAGAGGTTGCCAAAAACTGATACTCTGAAGAAAAAAAGATGATTTTGTGACCAAAATTCATAATATTCAATTGAAACTCTAACAAATCTTGGAGCCTTCACCCATAACAACACATCAAAGTTGTTTGTTGCTTCTTCTATCTCCTCTAAAGCAAATGAGTGGTACTGTGGAAGACGAAGTGAACCCAGTTTCATTGCTTGAGATACATGCTTTCCATTGACAAGTAATTATGATGATATGTCGGTCGAAGTAGATTTTGTCACTAGTTTTCTTGATTGCTTAATTGCCTTCTTATATCGTGACTTTCTAAGCAACACCAAAACCACACAAAGCATTAAGGCTACCACTCAATCAAATTTGAATCACTGTGCCCTAGCCTAGTTTTCATAATTTGTTGACCATTGTCTTTATTATGGTATGAAATCCAATACAGGGCTTCCCCTGCCTCCTTGATGAGTCTCCTTCTACTATTGAAAACAAAGAGAAGAAATTAAATAGATCTCTCTTGTCTTTGCAAGAATCATTAACGTGTTTATAGTCAGAATTTGTAGATGAGGCTTGGATCTTGAACGCTTACCTCCTTTGATCATAATGCATCATCATCAACAATGTGCTCCTATACAAATCCATATGCATAGCCAAAAAATGATGGATCAAATGTTTCACCACCTACCATATCATAAAATTTAAGAACCTACAAAACCAATCCCAAAATTGGACAAAATATTTAACAATGACTCGTGAGCAAGAGAATGCATTATCTAGGAGCATCTCCTAGGAATATCCTTCCATAAATTATAGATATGTTTGGGGAAATGCATTGATATTATCATCATCTACTGTTCATAACTAATGAGAGGGATATACACACCATATGTATGCAGTTTGCTCCACTTTGAGTCTTATATCTATAAGTGGAGAAAATTGCATACATATGGCATGTATATCCCTCTGATTAGTTATGAACAATAGATGATGATAATAGCAATGCATTGCCCCACAACGTATCTATAGTTTAAAAGTAATGCTTAGTGCTTTGCAAGCAAAATGTTTATCTACTTATGAGCAACAATTTCAAATATTTGAGAATGCAGATTTCCACAGTTCATCATATTAACCTTTTAGAGTTTAACATGTGGAGTTTGAAATAAATTAAATTATGTTTAGAAATCCACAGTTTCAGACACATTGAAAATCCAAAAATCCTCTCACAATATTCCTCCAAGCATGCAAATATAACTGATCACTGAACTTTCTTATTCAAGAAGTATCATAGTTTTAAAAGCCATCTAGTCTAAACTAGAAACCGGCCAAACCGGTTGGTTAGATAGGCCCAAATAACAAATCTATAGAAAACCCTTCAGGTTCCAGTTCAAATCCTGGTTAGATAGGTGACATTTTCAAAACCCGATTCCAGTTTTTAAAACTATGAGAGGTATCCAGTCGCTCTTAAATTTTTAGGATATGACAAGTTCAAAAAATAAGAACAGAAAGTACCAACAATAATTCCAAATATTAATATATTTAGTAGTGAACAATTTCAGATGAATTAGAAACCCCAAATGTCCTTTGAATTTGCCTTGAAACATGCAACTATGACTAGTTAACTGAATCTTTCCATTCAAGTGCTATCCAGTTGCTCTTGTATACTTAGGATACGAATAATTCAATAACTATGAATGGCAAGTACCAAACATCCAAAGACCAAATATTAAACAAAATAAAATCTAGTTTGGAACATATCTAGAAATGTGCCCCAGATTCTATCAATTCGACTTCCAAGGTATGTCAAATTAAAAGATATTGTTGTGCAAAGGCACTGGGACTCTGCCAAAATCTTTCCTCATTCAAAACTTCTGGACAAGAAGTATTGACAAGTTCAAAATATGTTCTTTACGGAAAGGATAGCACATGACAATTTCAATAAAAATTTTAAGGCCTTCATTGATCTTGAAATGACAAAAAAACTCAATATTGCAAATGCCTCTTCAGAACAGATTAAACATTAATCATGTACAACATATGGTGATATGAGACACAACGACATCAATTTCAAACTCAAAATTAAATTAGTACTATGACAATTTCAAGACTGTCACCAACAAAGACTTGAGTGCTTTTATCTTTGGAAAGGGTTTTTCTTTGGAGACAGCTGGTTGGATGGTCAAACAAGCTAGTAGAAGCATTTTGGATGCCATAAGAATGACGTGCATCTCCTTTCATGGAATGAAAATGTCGTGCAACTTCAAATAAATTGGGTAAATTCACAGGTTTCGGATCAGGACTAGCAGTTTAGAGTTCAAGCAAGGTTGTCATTTTCAAAAAAGATATACAGTCTCTTGAAATAGGATTGAACCTTCAAATATGCTGACTCTCCTTGCCAATGTAGGGAGTAGTAATATTTTTCCCAAAAAACTTTTTCGGGAGGGTTTAATTAAAATAGGCCCATGAGAAGCAGCTACACTGTTGGCTGCAAGTCCTTGTCGAACAACTAATAGACCCCTAAGAAGTTCCAAGTTCTGCTCAAGCGTCTTAGAGAAACCAATACCAGGGTCTGTTATAATTCTCCATGTAGGCATACCAAATGATTCTACATTATTTATCTGTAACCGTAATTCATTAGCAACTTCTTTACATATATCCCCATAGGTTGTATTTTCATTGTTCTGTATTGTTGATGATTCCCCCCTCATATGCATTCAGATATAAGGGACAAGAAGATCTGCAACTGTAGAAAACATGTTGGGATCCAAACGACCTCCAGATATATCGTTCACAACATGAGCTCCATTTCTTACTGCCTCAGATGCAACTTTAGCATCGAAAGTATCTACTGATAGGATTTTACCTTTAGCTTCAGGAATCTGTACCATTGCTTCTAAAACTGGCAAAAACCATGACAATTCCTCCTCTGTTGAAATGCTTAATGCTATTGGTCTGGTTGATTGTGCTCCAGTGTCAATCATATCTGCTCCTTCAGATGTTATTCGTCTAACCTAGTCAACTACATTCTCTACAGACATGTATTGTCCTCCATCACTAAAACTATCTGGTGTTAAATTTAAAACACCCATGACATCAGCTTTTCTTGACCAATCCAATAAATTATTTCCAATGGGAAAAAATCTCTTCATTCTCTCTCGTCCCATAAGGTCTTCCCCTCCAAGTTTCTCCCATGCCTCAAATATGCTGCCATTTCTTCCCAACAAGGCGTGCCAACAGGCAACAATGTTGTTGTCAGCTACCAATCCAAGAAGGTCTACAAGCGGAGCAAGAACAAAGGGTCGCTCCCACAAATTCTGATGGGGTATCTGATGAAACCTTAAGCTTTCCATATAATAAAATATCCAAATCAATAGGCCGAGGCCCATACCTTATGCCCTCAGTCCGACCTAATCCCTTTTTAATTTCTTTCAGAGCTGTCAACAAAGCATGGAGACCAAGTTTTGTGATTGCCCTTATTACATAGTTAAGGAAGCAAGGTTGATCAGTTACATATGCAGGTGCAGTCTCGTATAAGTTTGCGTGCTTTGTAATATAGACACTAGCTTTACCCATCATGCTCAAAGCTCTATTGAAATTTTTGAACTCTTTTGACAACATTGCTAACCAAAGCAATGACCACTACCTCCACCGGGGAGTGGACTTCAATGCAAGATTCAGAGGTTGATGAGTATGCAAAGGAATCCCAAGAAGAAGAAACCCACTCCAAAGATGCAAAATATAGAACCATAGACAACTGTTTCAATGAAGGATTCATGACAATGGTTTATTTGCCCATTTGCATTAGCTTAGACCAACTGCCTAACGTGCAGTTAAAATTTAGTGCTAATGTCTAGCGTATACATACACACAGAAAGAGTGTGTGTGCGCCCCTACCGGAAGAGGCTGTAGCATAGAGAATGAATTTGATGTAAGCCTGCATATGGAAGGCCGAGGTCCATACCTTATGCCCTCAGTCCAACCTAATCCATTTTTATGCCGTAAGGCGTTCCCTCTGAGATCAACTATCCAACCTGCCTCTGTGTCATAATCTGTACCATTAAATATTTTTTTAGACGATTGAGTGAAGATCCTCCGTAGATTTGAATTGCATGACCGTTGCTAGTTAAAATTCATTGATCCTTGTTGCGGGGGATAACGTGGCGACAGAGTAAATCAAAGGACATAACATCCAATCTGAAACGTTGAGCTCCTGCAATGTAAACAGTCTCGAGAAGATAGAGGGGTTACCGGTCCCGTATGACAGATAGGCCAACGACAACACTATGGTTGAAGGCCGAGCGACAAGTTGAATGGCTCAACGACACCACAGATCCATTACTAACAAGAGTTAAAGTCTTTCAAGAATTAAACACAGATCGATTAATCATGCTAATCATGCAAAGCATTTCCATCCTAGTGGGAATTTTCTGCTCTCAGTTCAAAGCTCCAGTGAGTGAGAATTACATCCATGTCTCAATGTGCAATCCTACCGAGTGAGACATTTATCGACAAGTTCGTTGTTGACAAAGTATGTTTAACACATTTTATTTTCAATACTTGCATCCTGACTTGGTTATATTGTGTCGCTAATTTGGGGCTAATGTTAATAATGTATGCAGTCTGGGACATATTTCTATCATGGCCATGATGGTCTTGAGCGTTCGGCTCGTTTGTGTGGCTCTATGATAATTGACTCCACAAAAACAGAGCCCTTCATCTGTGACGGAGAACTGAGCATCATCGCCGATCACTAGCGGCATATTAGCGCGTACTAATAGGCTATGGGCCTCTCATCCAATCCTTTTGCATAGGTTGGGGAACCTAAGGTATATAT
>APFE030259952.1:89339-106688 GCA_000404065.3 Pinus taeda
GACGACACTAGAGTTGCTTCCCAACCTTCTACTTCATTTGATTCTCCTTCTCCTCCTCCCTCTTCGCTTGACAAAGCCAATAAAGCTAAAAGTCAAGTAACTGAGAAGAAGAAGAAGCAGAAAGAGAAAAAGGAAAAGAAGAAAGAGGAACCAAAATCGAAAGGGAACAACCAAGTATCGTCTAGCGAAAATCCACACACCGCACAGTCAAACCTAAATCTCCTTGCGTCATTTACAATGGAGACCACTATCACCAAGATTGTCCCTGCATCCCTCGGATCTTAAGGGACTGGTCTCCTCGTTTGCACCACCCGATAGCATCAACCTCTAGTGATCATGTTGAATGCTCACTATTGACCAGTGAAAGTGAAGCACATGGACAAAGAAGGAATCCTAGAATTCCTTGTAAGTTGTGTGAATGCGATCACGCCATCCACTGTTGTCCCTTCCTTGAAGAGGCTAAAAGAGTTTTAGATAATCGTCCGGTTTCACCATTACGACTTCCTCCTGGATATCAAAAACTCTTGTCGAGTCCTCCACTGGTTGAAAATCCGGCTGGCCCATCCTTTTGGTCAGCCGAAGCACCTATCGTTGAAAATGAACCTTCAGAATCCATACCAGACGAGGGTCGATACGATAGTTGACCCGGTATTGCCTTCGGAATATTCATCCTCGAACGATATCGTCACTAAAGAGAAAGAGAATGACACCGTTCAAATTCTTTTCATCAACACCGACTCCAATGAGTTTGGGGGAAATCCTCCCGTTCCTTTACCGTAGGACGAAAGTTCATCAGAGTCCTACCCGACTGTCTATTCGGTCCCACCACCAAGCGACCTAGTGGTTTCCTTCGACTGTAACCTACTAGGCAGACCTCGTTTACTAGCCATTGTACCATTCAGAATTATTGTACAAGCTTACAGAATGGTCATGGTTGGTACCATCATCGACGAAGGGGCTTCTGTGAGTATCCTTTCCTCAACTGCTTGGAAAGCGCTTGGTTTGCCAGTGCTTTTGCCTAAAATGAGAAATCTAACAGGCTTCGACAAGGGAACCAGTCGACCTTTAGGGATCCTTCCAAATGTGCCCATTACTTTGAGAAGGAAAATTGTTCACATGAACGTTATGGTAGTGCAAGGACCTTTAGATTACATTCTACTCCTTGGACGCGACTATATTTATGGCATGGGAGCCGTCATCTCCTCACTCTTTAGAGTAATGTGTTTTCCGCACGAAGGCAAAATGGTCAAGCTCTTAGACCAAATGTCATTCTCCGGTTCACACATCGCAAATAGTCAAATGCCATCCATGAATGGTCTTTTCATGCAAGAAATGTCTCATCGGTCTCCAATCCGTCCACCCGATGAGCACGAGTGATTCGGGAAGATGTGACTGAAACCTAGGGGGCATGTACCCTGGTCTGCTTTGGTAGGAAAACTCAAGGTATAGGGTAGGTTTTAGCGAAGGATATATGACTAGTCTGGCGAACTCGTTCTCACAGGAAAATGGGAACAAACCGGATAAGATACCTTCATTAGAAGGTAAGCCTTTCCTGATAAAATGAATGTTTTGTCTGCAAATTGAGGGGTAACCTGGAAACTCTACTCTGCTATACCTGGGGGCATGCAAACCTTTCTGCATGCAAGTGAAGAGTGGTTATTTATTTTTTAAATTTGTAGGACCTCTAACCCTTTAAACCCGTAAGGCTAGTCATTTCCTAACTTGCATAAAGAAATGATTTGTGGCAAAGCTTTAGATATGTAAGCCACTTCAAAATAGCATCTCGAAATGAGACATTTTCATCATACGAATGGCGAGCAATGTTGTCGCAGAGTTCAAGCTCGTTCAAAAATAAACTCTCCACGAGAAGTTTTAGCGCATAGTTCATGCTCGTTAAAAAATAAACTTAAGTCATGAGCAAGTGTTTCTCCCCGCGTTTAAGCTCATTAAAAAATGAACGGGTAAATAACCATCGCGAATGTCTTATTGCCAACTTTTGAGCCTTGGTAATGTTCTCGCCATCACCTCCACTCTATTTTTAGCTAATCATTCACCCCCATATGATTGTTTACCCCCTCGAGGAAAATCTGCGAAGAGTGACTTTGCTAGCCATCCTTGTAACACTGCCGTGATTGGAAAATTCCAAACCTTAACTGGAATCAGCTGCTACTTGAAACCATCACTCGTTCCTCGAAGACGAGTCTTCTTTAAGCTCTTTTCACCTGACTCGTAAAATATGAAAAGATTGCCGAGCGATTTGCCTCTCCGTCTCGTTAAAAGGCATCAAAAGTGCTATCCCTCCTCTAGATTTTAATATTTTTGGACCTGAGGGATTATTACACAAAAATATCGAGCGCTTTTCTTGTTCGGCTCGTTAAAACTATCAAAAATTCATCCCTTTTGTATTATTTTACGCTATTTTGGACTTAAGGGATTATGCAACGAAAAATAATATTCGGAGTCTTCTTTCCGTTTCTTTCAGACTCTCTAAAATTGAAAGAGACTGAGTTATTTTTGTCATTAAACTCGTTAAACTAAATAGTGACAAACTCATCCAACAGGACAAGAATGAGTTTCACTGTCGCTATGCTCGCTAAAATGTAGCGACAGGTTCACCCGAAGGGCGGATTTTAGAACAAGCATATGTTATCCTCCTCAAGCTTGACAAAAATAAAGAGGTACTGGTCAACAATGACTGGGGAAAATTGGGAAGAAAACAAGAAGAAACTTTATTGGTAGCAAGTCGCTCTTGAACATGACACTTTCCTTCCGCATCCATGCCAGGTTTGGTTGTTTTGTCCACTGGTCCTCACCATTCGTTCACACCATCCATCTCTAGGGTTAACGCTATGAGTCCATCATCAGTGTCGCTGATATGTTCAAGAGAAGTCATTCAGAAAATTCACCTGAGTCTCACCCACTGCAATTCACTCATGCTTCATTCCTTCATGACCGCCACCCTGAACCCTCATATCACTAGTTTGTTTTCACCTCCAAAATCATTTGCTTCATTCCGTGTCGTTGATGTGGGATTCATCAAGGCCTTCCTGTGACGGGTCACTTCTTGTCGACATCAGCTCATTATCCAAGAAATTGACTTAGGAACAACCCTTTTAGTACTTTGAAGCTTGCATGCCTCAATGGCAAGTTTCTCACTTTCGGTGACAGGTTTACATCAATGACCTTCGACTGAAAGATTCTGCGTGGTGTTCGATGCCAAGTCCCTTTTTCATACCACGTAGATTATACTATAGTACCTTGAGGGTCATTGTCATTATTGGTGATTCCTCTCGCGCCTGTTAACAACTTACATCATTGGCTGGTAATCAGGCGATGTATTTCCATGTTCGACTCCAAAAACATTTTTCACGTGGATGGATTTGTACTCTGAGTGAAGATTGGCTGAGTTTGAAGACCCTGGATCTAGTTTCATCCATCCAGGCTACGATATATTCAGGAATATAAAAACATCCAGTATACATCATTTCTGAATAGATGATCATCCAAATCAAAGGATGATGTGTCCATATCATCAGTCTGTCACACAGACGATCGTCTGTCCTATGTACATGAAAATGAGTTTATAAAGCTGAGCATGGGAATGCCCACCTCAGCTAGATCATAAACAAATGTTGTCGTATAATGTATTGTATTGTATCTTATTACAGGTCACCTCCCAGCTCAGAAAAACTTCAGATCCTCATGGTAAAGAATTTCACCCGACATCAAAAACGATTAACGACCTCATGCTTTAGGGGGAAATTGTTATAGAAATTTTTGGGCACTTAAATCCCAATCACAAATGTCCATAAATCGAGGGCTCTTAATTCCCTAAAAGGGTTTCTTCACTGCCTAAAGGAACAAGGTAAACTGATTACATCATCTCCCAGAAGTTCTCCACTGAAAACTGCTCATAAATGGTCAAAACTGGACCATACTAAAAGCTCCATGCAGGGGGTGCGATGCATATCACCTTCCTAATGTACAGGGTGCGATGCATACTATTTTGCTCCTCTGTAGGGTGCGATGGTCGGGAATGGACAAATGGCAGGGACCAAAATGCAAGGTGGAACATCATGGAATATTCCAGAAGCTTCCCCTCTGACACTTGCCACTCCATTTTCAACCAGGGATGAGTAAGAGATCTTCATTCTCCAAGTGGAAGCATGAACTATCAGAGAGAAGACACTAATCAAGATCCCAAAAGATGACTCACCTCTCAATAATCATCTATATATGGATCCCTCATCACAGAGATCCAGAGGCTGGAATTTTGTATGTTATAGAGAAGTGTTGTTGGTATTCTGGTGTACCTTCAAAGTGTTGGGTTATTTTGCTTTGCTTGAGGTGAAGAAGGGATTATTAGCTAGAGGATGATGCTGGGTTGGAGCACATGGTTGTAATCTTCTTGCTACTTTTCATCTAAATAATGCTATTCTTGTTTCCTTCCATATTATTGTGTACTTGTTTATATATTCTTGTATATGGTTAATGCATATCTGATCCTGCATTATTTATGAACTTAGATCCTTGTTTCTTGCATAGTAGTATGTTGCTCTAATTTGACAGGTCCTTTTGAAGTTGAGCAGACAAAGAAGAAGCAGCACAACTCTATCAAGAAGGAGTGGAAATCGAGCGTAAGACTCAGGTTGGCCCTCTTGGTTCTCTTCTCATCTATTTTCATAAAAGGAATCAATAGTAGACTTTGATTGTTTTTTTTTAAGATAGCCACCCATCTTAGTGGGAATAGTAGCATCTGAGTGGACACTATTCCCGTGTAACAAAATGGCGACTCCGTTGGGGAGCAACTAGATTACTTGTTAGCCTATCTATCCTTGTTTCTTTTATAAACATAGAGACAGAGCCTGAAGTCAAGCCAACTAGCCTTTGAATTTCATTTGTCATACAAATGCAAAGTAGATCAATGCCGCTTCAGTCCATCTCCATGTTTTTTTTATGAATTAAACAATAGATCGGCAAGCAATCTAATTACCCTAAGTGGTGGCTCTAGTAACCTCTTAGATCACCCCTATGTTTATAATACATTGATATGTACTTATTCAGCTTAAACACCTGAACTAAACTGCAAATTGTGAGTGAAATCTCATTCAAAGTGTCGCACTGTAACCATCGCACCCTGCCTTCAAGGCAGCCTATATGCATCACACTTCCGGAATGGAGTAGGTGTGCTGCATACTGAGTTCACTGTGTAACAGGTGCGATGGTCAAGAAGGATTAAATTTAGCCTCCGACTGTGGATTTTTCTCGTTGTTTTCAGTCTTATTCAAGAGTTTTGGCTATCTATAGTTAGTGTACTTCTGCGAATACCCCCTTCTCTTGCATTATCCCGCCTCCTTAGTGTAAAGAACTATAAATGTTCTTCATGTATTGTGCCTCGTTTTAGTTCTCTTTTGCAAAAAGTAACATAATCAAACTATCGTCTCTAGATATGAAAGTGTCGTAGCTGTTGTTTTTAGTTTTAGAAAGAAATCCCATTGTTTTATATAGTTGATTATACAGTTACTATTGGATAAGATTTTAATTACTAGTTTTAGAGTGTCGAAAAGCAATTTCCATTTCAAAATCGCAAAGTGTCTCTCTTGCTTTCACTTCGTTTTGAAAAAGAATTTTGTTGAGTATAGTCGCTTTAAAAGTAATTCAATTTTGCACAGAGCTTTATTAGCATCATTCACACATTAAGAGAGGTGAAAAACAAATACATGCATGTGCATTTGCATTTTGAATGCTTGGCTTGATTTAGGACTGTGCATATTAGTGTGTGCTCTGTGCTATGTGAAGAAAAGATGCTTGACTTTCTTCCCTTTAGTAGCTAGGATTTTCATTGCTGAAAGAAGATAAAATGTCTGTTTATCATCTTAGACTGCATTTAGGAATTATACATACATCACGTGGTGAACCTGAAAGGCAAACTGTTAAGCAAGATCAACTTAAAATAAATTCAATGAATCTAACAACGCTTTGGAACTTCACGCACAACATCTAGAGGTCTAGGCTAGAGACGTATTCCGGCGTCGTAAAGCCTGGTAACTATTGCTTTCAGTGCTGATTGGGTGATTCCTCCACTCTGAGATGGAAAGTGCCAGTACGGACTTGTGCTCCCACGTACCGTCGCATATATATTGGGAGACCACAATAGGCTGCATCCTTTATCCTTAGGAAGTCGTGTCTGTCGCCCTATCGACCATAATGCACCGAACACAGCATTCGGGAAGATTGACTGTCATACCGTAAAAAGTATTCTGCAGTTTTATGACTGGTTTGGTAATCCTCTCTGCCTAGATCTCTAGAGAAGTCCATTTTGCTCCTTTTCAGACTCCTTAAAGGAAAAGGTCCTATGAGCGCTTGTCACTTCAAGCGCAATAAAAATCGAAGGCGACTAGAGTCATTTTTTGTTTTTTCTCGACTCTTTAAAATTGAAAAAACAAGTTGTGTCAAAGCATATAAAATTCATTTAATTTGAAAAACCTTTTTCCCTTTTTATTTTGATTTGATCAAGTAATCCGCAATCGTGGAAGAAAGTCAATCAAAACCTCGTCGTTCGCAGAGACTTACGAGTCAACCATCGTTGACTCCGGAAGTGAAGCCATTCCGGATGAAGCGAACTTGTTTAACTGGGTCAAAGTCCCCTAGGTTGGTTGGAGCAAGCACTCCAACATCCTCAGAGACTCCGGTTACTCCGAACATTTCTGGAATCCCTGCCTCTACAGAAGAAATTCCGCAACAGCAAAAGGACATTACAACTAATCCTAGTGTGACGCTTAACACTTCTATTCCTGAGTCGGTTCTATCTATAGCCAATTCGGAAGGTGTTACTCCCCAACCGTCTGCTGTTGCAAAACTTACATCTTCTTCGGCACTAGAAATATTTTACGGACCTGACGGTCTGCCTCTTCCTCCTGGATTGATTTCCATAGAAGAGATTGTGGAAGATGCTCCATCTAACACTCCAATGCAACTTGGAGCTGGGATCGCCCTATATCCTTCTTCATCAGAGAATATTCACCCACCCTCGGAAGTTCCTGAAGAATCACTGAGGAATATTTTGGATAGACTTAATATGTCGGAACAACCGTCAACATCAAGGACTGTGTCACCCAACACGACAACGGGGGAAGCTCCTTTTGCTATTCCGACAATGTTCGCCGGCGTGCCATCTGTCCCAACCAACTTTCAATCACTGGATGGAGTCCATCCTGGGACTATTTCGATATTATGGAATGTTCCCGTTTGTTCGTCCGGAGTTATATCCGGAATCTCTTACGTTGAGTCTCGACAAATTGATCTGTCACAAGGTCAATTTGGGAAAACTGGTCCCCAAAGGAAAATTATTCCTTTGAGCACTGGATTACCATCGTATGGAGGGCCGTATACCCTTTCATTGTCTTCCCTAGAAGGACAACCATGCGTGAGTTTGCAACAAAATTTGGGTTATGCTGGAATCACAACTAGAGGGTAGGTCCCAATCCTGTCTTAGCAACCAAGAGTTGTATGCTCAATACAACAAAGTTCACCTATGACAAACATTCCCACTACGCTGGCTATTATGGCAATATTGCAAGTACAAGCGTCACCAGTTGTATGCCAACCTAAAGTTTCGCAGGTTGCAATACAACAATCTCTTGTACCTCCGACACAACCACAATCACCCAGTGGTGGAATGGCACAGGTTCAAATGGGGAACACCAATCCCCATCTTGGTCAAACAGTCAGTGCTGGACAACAGTCGATGGCTTCACAACCATGGCTAGTGCAATACCAACAATTGCAATTCCAGCAAGCTTACCAAGGATATGAGCAGCAAGTCTTTGCAAGTAATGGGTAGCAGTATCAGCCATATCATAATGGTTATGCCCATCAACCTTACCAAAGTTACCAACATCAAATGCATTATGCTGATATGCAAAGACCGACTGCTCAAACGATTCCCTCTTATCCTGGGTATGCTCAACTAAGCCTGAATCAACAGTTGCCCTTCGTGGCAACTCTAGAGTTACCGGATCTAAGTCGACTAACGAACGATCCAATTGCCTATGCCCCTTGGTGGTTGGTGATTCCACATCAAATTTCATCGGATATTCCTAAATTTAATGGAAATCCAGGCGAAGTCGAATCATGTGATGACCTTTCATCTATGGTGTTCATCAAACACTCCCAATGATGATTCGATTCAGCTTCGCCTCTTTCAGCGCACGTTAACTGGTCCAGCAACAAAGTGGTATATCGAACTGCTTAAAGCTTCATTTGATAACTTCAGTACCCTAGCCACAACATTTTTAACCCATTTTCAGTTACCTATTAGGTACGAAATAGGAACTGAGCTGCTTACCAATTTCAAACAAATGACAGCCACTCACATAACCGATCATATTCATGAGTGGTGGCATCGCCGTAGAATGGTAAAAACATATGTTCCTGATCAGCTATCGACTGAATGGTTTATTAAGTCACTGTTACCCACTATTACAGAAGATGTGGCAAAGGGGGGAGTCGTCACTGAAGAGAAAGTTATTGCTCGTGCACAATATCTAGATTTGATCTATACTTAGTCTAGCACGCTCTACGATAAAATCCCTGACACTCCTAGACCAGAATTCTCCGTTCCTCCGCCTCCTAAATCAAACAAAGACTCTCATGCAGGCAATGGTGTGATAGGTACAAAAAGCACTCAAAATGCAAAGGTCACATCGAAAAAGGTCCGCACGGTTTCGAGTCAAGATGCAAATGACGAATTTCTAGCCTCGGAAGTAAATGCCGTGTCAACAGACAAAGGCAAAGAAACCAAGCAACCAGGAGGCAAGAAGAAAAAACAAGGGAAGAAGAAAAACCAGGGAGACTCATCTCCTAGAAAATCTTCTGCAAACCCTTCTGCGAATGTGAAACCAAAAATTCCATGTCATATATGTGACGAGGATCACTGGACCAAAGAGTGTCCATATAAAGAAGAACTTAGAAAATCTTTCAAAAGTTCAAAAACCTCGGCAGTACTGACGGATCTGTTTCCAAACCCAGGAACAAATCTGGTTGCTAGCGAAAATGCTTCCCTATCCCAAGTGCTAATGTTGTCAGTCTTGAAGCAACTGAATGACACTCTAATAACGACAAGGAGTAAAGATTACGAGAATCCATAGATGTTGAACAATAAGGATAATGATCAACCTAGTAGTTCAACGACGACTTCAACAGAATTTGTGCCACCCAACATTCCTGAATTAACAATAAAACTACCAAAGGGAGTAGTACAGAAATTGACGTTTAATCCTCGTGCCCGAGAAGCACAACACTATAATATAGTGGAGGAGTTAGTTCAATCGCCATCCGCGATGTTGACTCTTGAGGTACTGCAAAATTTCCCCTCCCAAAAGCAGGCTTTATTATCAACAATAGATGGGATTGACCCAACGGATTCCATTCTTGTATCTTTTAATCATAAAGGATACGACCCTCAGTTACCATCTCAACTAGCTTTCCTCATTCAAGTGAAAGCCCTCAACGAAACTGTTTATAGAACAATTATTGATGAGAGGGCATCCACATGTATCATGTCGATGAGTTGCTGGAAAAATTTGGAATCTCTGTCTTTGTCATGATCATCAACAACATTAAAAGCATTTCATGGACAAACGTACACCCCGTATGGGATACTAAATAACTTACAAGTCGAACTCGGGGGAAAAACAATAAAAATCAATGTTGAAGTCATCAACGGGATTCTTGATTACAACATCCTACTCGGAAGACCCTGGATATATGCCATGACAGCTGTTGTGTCGACCTACTTTAGGAAAATTGCATTTCCTTCCCCAGGAGGAATTACAATCATCGACCAACAAACTTTTCTCCCCAACAGTTCGCAAGTTACAGGAAGCATTCCAATGATCCATGGAATCCCTAGAATGCTTCATAATATTGGAGTAGGCATACTAAAAGACCCTACGTTAATGGGAACCTTTACCCTACCACCTCCTACCAATTTGGCAGAAGTGGCTAATGTAGGAACCTGCAATATGATATCTTCCATTCAAAAGAGTCAAAACGATGTTAAAATGGATCATTCGCAGGTTTTGCTCTAAGCCGCTGGAAATAATATAGCAATAATGTCTCGGCATGGAGCAACAGCATCAACTCGTAAGCTTTGGATAGTAGGTCTAGGAATATGGCACCCCTTCAGATCCTTGGTCGCAAGTACACCTTACAGATGAAGGAATCATTCAATCGATGATGATTGATGGGGCACCATGGGAAGATCACCACCATCGTTCCCATCTTCCGACTTGGAAAGAAGATAATTCCGGCGACCTACAACATCCTTCAGTATTTGACTTTCTAACAAATACTGTAAACATGGTGGATTCCGAGAGAAACCTATCCAATATCGAAGAGACTATTACCATAAACATCTCGACCAAAACAGATGTTGTAGAGAACATTCATGTTGGCCAATATTGTTCTTCTTCCGAACTGGAAATATATAGCACTCTCTTTCGCAAGTTTAGAGATGTCTTTGCTTGGTCATATGACGAAATCCCAGGTATCGACTCGAGCATAATTGAACATGAGATTAAGATGTATCCAGATGTCAAACTGGTACGACAACGACTAAGGAAGGTGCACCCCAAGAAAGTCGTTGACATCAAGGCGGAAGTTGAGAAACTCCTCCATGTTGGTTTCATTTACCCCATTCCTCTAACCGATTGGATATCGAATATTGTTCCTATGATGAAAAAATAAGGAACGATCAGAGTGTGTGTTGATTACAGGGATGTAAATCAAGCTTGTCCGAAAGAAAACTACCCTACACCCTTTATCGACCAGATAATTGATGAATGCGCCAGATGCGAAATCTTTTCATTCATGGATGGATTTTTCGGTATAATCAAATAAATATCCGCCCACAGGACCAGTCAAAGACTGCATTCATTTGTCCATGGGGCACATTCTCATATCACAAGCTACCCTTTGGTTTGAAGAATGCAGGGGCAACTTTTCAGAGAGCAATGAACTATGCTTTCCATGACATCAAAAACATCGTTCAACCTTATCTTGATGATCTCCTTCACGAAAGTGGACCGATCATCCGCGCCATTTGAGAGCAATATTTCTACGTTGTCGACACTACAAGATAAGACTCAATCCGCACAAATGTGTGTTTTGTGTCAGTTCTGGTCATTTACTGGGCTTCGTTGTCTCAAAGGATGGGATTCGTCTCAACCCTTGCAAGGTTCAAGAAATCATTGATTTGCCTCCACCTTCAAGCCTGCTTTAGATTCAAAAACTCCAAGGGAAAGCAAATTTCCTTAGGAGGTTCATTCCAAATTACACCGAACTAGCTAAACGTTATACTCGTCTTTTGAAAAAGGATATACCCTTCATTTGGGACCAGGTCGCGCAAGCCTCCTTTTATGCTTTAAAGAAATCTTTAATACAAGCGTCATTAATGTATGCTCCTGATTATCAAAAAGACTTTAACCTGTATCTGGCTGCAGCAGATACGACCATAGCAATGGTTTTTGTTCAAGAAGACAATGGAATTGAAAATCCTATATATTATTTAAGTCGAAACTTAAATGATATGGAAATGAAATACTCCTACATTGAAAAGCTCGCCCTCACGGCTGTTCAAGCAATACAGATATTTCGACACTACGTCCTCTTCAGGAAAACTACCATTTTATCAGATTGCAACCCCATGACTTATTTATTGTCGCGACAATTGCTGGGGGGCAAGTATTTAAAATGGATAGCAATTCTACAAGAGTTTGATTTGGAATTCAAAAAATCCAAATCAAAGAAAGCCCTGGTATTCGCGAAGTTACTATGCGATCTCCCATCGTCGTCCAACGATGCAATATCTGAAGAAGAAATCGTAGATGAAAACTTGTTTCTGATATCTTCAAGTGATTTGTGGTACAGAGATATAATCATTTATCTCCAGACATAAACATACAGGTCTAATACCTCTCACTCCGAACAACGACGTATCCGATACCAAGCAAAAGACTACGTGATCGTTGGTGATACCCGTCGTGGTATCGATATAGTTCTGCGGAGGTGCCTCACCCTTGACGAGGCCGAAAAAGTCCTGAATGACTGCCATTCAGGTGCGTGTGGGGGGCATCAATCTGGTTATGCTACGGCGCAAAAATTTTTACGAGCAAGATACTTCTGGCCAACAATGTTCAAAGATTGCATAACTGTAGCTAGAAGTTGTCATGCTTGCCAAATTTTCGATAACAAAACCAGAATACCACCCGCACCGCTGCAACCAGTAGTATCTGTTGGGCCATTCGCCAAATGGGGCATAGATTTCATGACATGTAACCCCACCTCGACCGGGGGGCATGGGTACATAACAGTCGCAGTGGACTATTTTACCAAATGGGCTGAGGCGATGCCTACATTAAATAACAGCGGCAAAATGGCTGCCCTTTTCTTTTTCAATCACGTAGTCTCCAAATTCGGCATTCCACAGGCCATAGTCACAGATCATGGATCGCATTTTCGCAATCACATGATGATTGAGTTGGCTGCCAAATTAGGACTGTCCCACGACAGCTCTACTCCGTATTATCTGCAAGCTAACAAACAAGTTGAAGCAATCAACAAAGTCCTAAAGCGCATGCTGCAAAGGATGATCGGAGTCCAAAAATGGGATTGGCACCTAATCCTGTACTCGGCCTTGTGGGCATACCGGACATCGGTAAGAAATGCAACTAGATTCACACCTTTTTAGTTAGTGTACAGTCTAGAGGCAATATTACCGGTTCAATGTGAAATCTCGTCCCTCAAACTCGCAGTCGACCTTCTCCCCGGAACCTCAGAAGAAGAGGCTTGTTTCTTGGAATTAATCCATTTGGATGAAACCCGTTGTGATGTAGCTTTGGCTAACGAAGCTCATAAGAAACGGGTCAAAGCATAGTTCGACAAGAATGTCAAACCTCGCGTCTTCTCAGAGGGTGACCTGGTTTTACTTTATGACCAGGAATTCGATAAATTGGAAGCAGGGAAATTCAAATCATTATGGATGGGTCCCTATATTGTTAAACGAGTGTTAGCAAAAGGAGCCTATGAGTTGATGGACTATGATGGAATTCCACTGGCGCAACCTCGCAATAGGTTGTACCTCAAACGTTACTATGCTTGATTTCGCATAGTAATCCTCGTGATTTTGTTACATTTTTGTTTTCACCAAGAGCATTTAATTTGGTTAAGTAATCCACTTTTTGCATTTGTTGCAAATGTCAAACCTACTAGAATCATTCATTGGATATGCCGACGGGGAAAGTCGTAGTTCGCAGAATCTGTCTTCTGCGACATGGGCCATTTTCGATCCCAACGACGAGTTAGTAAGTTTCAGAGTGTGTATTGGTCGGTCTACGAACAATATCGCTGAGTACAGTGCATTGATAGAACTCCTTTCTGATGCCATCACACATGGTATATGCTGACTTATCGTCAAGCCAGACTCACATCTCGTCATTCTACAACTCACCGGCATCTATGTTGTACGAAATCCAGCTATCTATCGCATGTACCTAAGGGTCAAAATTTTGGAAAGACAGTTCGATTTCATTTAATATCAACATATTTACAGAAGTTTTTAAACACATTAACAGACTCATTGGTAAATTATGTGTTAGATAGACATTTGCAACATTTATAAAAAGAAGCATCACATCAATATATGCAGTAGGATTATGTATCTATACTGAAATAAAGCTCTGAAAATCAAAAATATATTCCATAACTATTTATAGTTTGTACATAATGTTCTGTAACCAAGGCAAAATTGGTCAAATGACTCAAAACTCAAAATGTTAGGGAAACCCAGTCTAATGATGTTGGTGATAACAAGTCATCTCCTGTGCAATCATGTGTAAGAGCCTAGTCCATCGACTCAGCACTCCGATAGTATGTCGCTCAAACTGGTGGAACTAGGCCAACATCTGCATGAGCACATGAGTTTTGATTAGTCTTGATCATAAGAATATAAGAACATTATAAACAACAATGAACAAAAATATGAATAGAAGAAATTACCCATGGCACCCCACTTCTCTCCAGCCGGCAACACCAAATCTGGATCACCTCGGAAATCCATACCAGCATATGGGAACCTAGCATAGACCATCTCCTGATGGTCAAACCACTCAAAGCAAGTCTTAGAAAAAGAAATTTGGGGCTGACCAGCATGCCGAGACATGAGATCGACCCATCTCTGCATCCGTGGTTTGGTCGGCGGAGGTAGGTAAAGTGATATATACTGTGGTTGCATTAGTGGGATTCGCTCCAAGGTGAAAGCAGTCAAAATAGAACCATAACTAAAGTTCTTGGATTTTCTGCTCTTCACCTTGCTCAATTGTTCCTTCATCATAGAAAGTACTGCATCACACCAATTGAACACCTTCGGTTCAAGGCATTCCAAAGCATACTGCATATAAGATCTGTTGGCTATATGAAGAGCAGAACTACCAGGCAGTCTAGCAAAAGTAAACAGGATGGTCCACAAGGGCCGGTCAGTGACGTCTCGGATGTTGATCTTGCTGTCCACACTTGGCTGAGGTCCCTCTCTGCAATGTCGGCGAATGTACTCCCTTACAGACTCACCCCCACGAGTGGAGCCTGATAAAGAGAGAGGGGCATCGTGCCTCGATAAGCCGATTAGAAAATAGATGTCCACCACTGTCAAGGGGATCGATTTGCCCCTAATATGGAATACCTGGTTGATAGGATCCCAGGCATTGAGGAAATACTGCAACAAACTGATTTGTTGCCTCATGCTCGAGATATGGAAAAGCTTCAGCAAGCCACAATTCTGTAATGCAGCTACTGTGCCCGGATCATGTAAAGCAATAGCATCCTCTTCTTCATGCTCGCGTTCTCGCCATGTGACAACCATTTTACTCCAATGAATCTTTGAAAAACAAATAAGGGAAGAGTCAGGATCTTCATTTGGTGAAAACGGGCAAAAATTTCATGAGGAAACTATGCAAAAATTTTCCTCCCTGCGCCCATAACACCCCAGCGAGTGTACTAGGAGCGATGCATACTGACTAGTTAGTGGAGACATCAGTATGCGTCGCACCTTTCGACTAAGGAAGGGTGTGATGATCCTAGGGCGAGTTCTTCAAACCCCAGGGGCTCAGCAAGACAGGAAAATGAGCTCAAAATCCAAAATGAAAGGCATGTAATGAAAGAGCACAATTTTAGCTCTTACCTGGTCCGAATGGCATCGAGAATCGTCCACAGAATCTCCCGGAATCCGCTGGTGAAAATCAGGGGGGAGAAAAACCTCCAGAGCTCCAACAAACCAAATTCAAATGAAATGGTAAAATGAGAGGTAAAAGTCACTTTTAATTTACTATGCACGTAATTCAAGTAAAATATTAGTGTTTTAACTCATTTATCATGCATATGTTTTAATTTCTAATCGGTTTGATGAAGCAAATGAATAGGTAATACAATCTTTGAAAGATCGGAATGTTAAGGGTAAATAAAAAAATTAATGACCATCATGGAGAGCAATGTTGTCACAGAGTTCAAGCTCGTTAAAAAATAAACTCTCCACGAGCAGTTTTAGCACATAATTCAAGCTCGTTAAAAAATAAACGTAAATCATGAGAAAGTGTTTCCCCCAGCATTTAAGCTCATTAAAAAAAGAACCGGTAAATAACCATTGTGAATGCCTTACCACCAGCTTTTGAGCCTTGGTCGTGTTCTCGCCATCACCTCCACTCTATTTTTAGCCGATCATTCACCCCCATATGATTGTTTACCCCTTCGAGGAACATCTACGAAGAGTGATTCTGCTAGCCATCCTTGTAACACTGCCGTTATTGGAAAATTCCAAATCCTACCTGGAATCAGTTGCTACCCGAAGCCATCACCCATTCCTCGAAAACGAGTCTTCTTTAAGCTCTTTTCACCTGACTCATAAAATATGAAAAGATTGCCGAGCGATTGGCCTCTCCGTCTCGTTAAAAGGCATCGGAAGTGCTATCCCTCCTATATATTTTAATATTTTTTGGACCTGAGGGATTATTACACAAAACGATCGAGCGCTTGTCTTGTTTGGCTCGTTAAAACTATCGAAAATTCATCCCTTTCGTATTATTTTACGCTTTTTCAGACTTAAGGGATTATACAACGAAAAAGAATCTTCGGAGTCTTTTTTCCGTTTCTTTCAGACTGTTTAAAATTGAAAGAGATCGAGTTATATTTGTCGTTAAACTCGTTAAAACCAAATAGCGACAAACTCATCAAACAGGACGAGAACGAGTTTCACTGTTACTAGACTCGCTAAAATATAACGACAGGTTCACCCAAAGGGCGGGTTATAGAACAAGCATATGTTATCCTCCTCAAGCTTGACAAAAATAAAGAGGTACTGGTTAGAAATGACTCGGGAAAATTCGGAAGAAAACAAGAAGAAACTTTATTGGTATCAAGTCGCTCTTGAACATGACACTTTCCTTCTGCATCCATGCCATATTGGGTTGTTCCGTTCACTGGTCTTCACCATTGGTCCGTCACGCCATCCATATTTGGGGTTAACGCTACCAATCCATCGTCAGTGTCACCGATATGTTCAAGAGAAGTCATTCAGACAATTCACCTGTGTCTCACGCACTGCAATACATTCATGCTTCATTCCTTCATGGCCGCCGCCCTGAACCCTGTATCGTCAATTTGTTTTCACCTCCAAAATCATTTGCTTCGTTTCGTGTCGTTGATGTGGGATTCATTTAAGCCCTCCTGCAATGTGTCGCTTCTTGTCGACATCAACTCATTATCCAAGAAGTTGACTTAGGAACAACCCTTTCAGTACTTTGAAGCTTGCATGCCTCAATGGCAAGTTTCTCACTTTCGGCGACAGGTTTACATCAATGGCCTTCAACCGAGAGATTTTACGTGGTGTTCGACGCCAAGTCCTTTTTTCACACCACATGAATTGTATTGTAGTACCTTCAGGGTCATTTTCATTATTGGTGATTCCTCTTGCACCTGTTAACAGCTTACATCATTGGATGGTAATCAAGCGATGTCTTTCCATGTTTGACTCCAGAACATTTTTCACATGGATCTACTTGTACTCTTAGTGAAGATTGAATGAGTTTTTTAAAGACCCCGGATCTAGTTTCATCCATCCGGGCTGCGATATATTCAGGAATATAAAAACATCTATTGTACATCATTGCCGAACAGATGATCATCCAAATCAAATAATGATGTGTCCATATCATCAGTCTGTCACACAGACGATCGTCTGTCCTATGTACATGAAAAATGAATTTATAAAGCTGAGCATGGGAATGCCCGCCTCAGCTAGAT
>APFE030259960.1:0-10834 GCA_000404065.3 Pinus taeda
ATATGAGAGCTTTTCTCAATAATTTTCAAACCCTTTGTACATCAGCTCTTCTACTATATATAGAGCTCTGAGATTCCTCCTCCAACATGAGGGGAACTCGAATTCTGCTTGCTATGACACCTATTCAAACTTTAACTAGTTATTAAATGAAAAATACTGCTAACTATACGTTTTAGAAACCTAAGACAATTAGGAGTCTAACTCCACATCATGTTGGTAATAGCATTAATTATAATCAAATCTCGTTCTCTGACAAGCGGTCTCCTTCAATTTAGCTGTGGTGGATGTTTGAAGCTCCTTACTAGTCCTTAATGTCTTATCCCTTTACTGTTGTTGAGAAGTAGGAAACTGCCCCTATTTTTCTACCTTTGGTTTCCTCAAAGATATTCGGAACCAATTAACCATGTTGATCTTCTTTAATTACCCAACAATCTATTGGAGTGCCACGTTCTTTATGTGCTGTAAGCCTTTCCCATATTCATGTGTGATGACAAAACCTTTTCAAAGATGATTGAAAAGTCATTTACAATACTAGTGGTGATCATTTGTATAACAAAAATTTTAAAGTTCATATAACTTCCTTCCGCTTGTTTTGCTGTGGCTCGTTGCTTGCACTTTGTTAATGATACCTTTCTGAAACTCCCTTTCCAAAAAAAAAAATTCCCCTCGGTCGTTCAAAATTGGTTGGCAGAGTTTAATTATGCAGCTACAGCGGTTTCGTAGCGTGCTATGAAACTCTTGTGCATTAGGCATCATCTTCAGTAGTTTCATAGCGCGCTACGAAACTGTTGTGTAATCACAAAATCACAGCTTTAAACCAAAATTTTACTGTCTTGCGCCTCTTCATACTAAGATATCCTTTCTAGCTACTCTGAATCTATTCAAAAATGAATATGATAAACCATCAAAATTTTGGGACTCATTCTTACCTGCTAAGGAAACCTTTCTTGCTGGCTTAGTTCGATCCTCAAATCTTTAATTTTCCTTTTCATAACTCTGATCCCAGCTCTTAGTTTCATATTAACTTTTCTGATGAATGTTGCTTCCTTTAATGCAGGGATTGTCCAGGTATAATATTGTGTATTATAGTTGACCACCTCAGGTATTTGAAATGTTTTGTCTTCCCACAAGGCTTGCATTTTGTCAAAATAAGCTTCCTTGATTGCATGCTTCCTAGAGGCTTTCTTCAATCTAGCAATTTCAAGATTTGCTAACCTCAACTTATTTTTCAATTCTTCAACACTACATTCCTCTTGCAGGGTAATTGCCTTCCCTCTATCTTCTTTATGCAGTTGTGATGATGTTTCTAATGAAGTCACAGGTCTGTCATGAGTTTTTACAATCTCCTCTATCTCATCTGCTTCTGGCAATTTCTCCTGTATCTGTTTGAAATTCCTCATCATGGGTCTTCTTGTTTTAAAGACAAATTGAGCAACCTGATCATCAAACTTGAGCTTTTTCGAAGCTTTGATTCCTTTAGTCTTGTATTTACTTGATTCTATCAAATCTGCTTGAACCAGGGGAGATTCTTCAATATCAATGGCTTGCAGTAAGTCATTCAAGTTTCCCTTTGAAACAGGGCTTTCCTCAGCAACCACCTTCTTGCCTTTTTCCTTTGCTAATTGACTCTTGTCATTCTTCTCTGTACAACTTCTCCTGTAGATGATTCACATCTACCTTCTTTGATCTGAGTGTTCTCTTTCAAGGACTACTCTGGTGTGTCTTGGATAACCATTGATCTAGTGGGCTCCCTTACTTGTTTCCTAGCGTTCAATTTTGTCAATCTCTTGGATCTTTTTTTTGTACGATGACCAATTGTTGTTGGAGAATCTTTCGCAGCTTGGGGGCTAAGACTAGTTTCATTTTTAAAACCAGACATAAACATGAATGTGGGCCAATCCCTACCTACTCTCTGGAGTTCATGCAGAATGATTAACTTAACTAAGCCGTGGTGAAACAATGAGGTCTCACAGACTTCTTTCCTTAGCTGCACCTTGTCACACATTTTGCTTAGGCTAGGAAATAAGTAGAAAGGTAAATCAAGAGATATTTTTCCTATGAAATGAAGCAGAAGCTTGAAATGATATGAATACACCTTATTATATCTCCTTTCACAGGTAAGGTACCTCTATATGTAGGTAAGCAAATTGGCATATGAGTCCTTGACATAATTTCTAGGCACAAATTTGTTTAAATCTGAGTCAATGAACTCCAGCTTCAGAAATTCTTTATAGGGGATCATATCAAATTTGAAATTTTTAAACCATTTTTCTTGTCCTCTTGGGATCTCAGTAATTATGGATATTACCTCTGGTGAGATTTGCAGTTCAAGAACCCCAACTTTTGAATTCAGCCCTGTGAAATTCAAGGCAAATTCCTTAGTGATTTGTGAATGACCTCCCTGGAGTTTCTCGCAAAAATTCCAACATCCAACCTGCTTGAATGCATGCTCAACTTCTCTATTCTTCAAGATAATGTGTAAACCTTCAGGTTCGTTCCTCAAACATCTCCCTGACCTGTGCTCTTTTCTTTCTGTAGATCCTTCCACGAGACTTCAACATAATG
The DNA here is from genome assembly GCA_000404065.3 of Pinus taeda. Taxonomy (NCBI): domain Eukaryota; kingdom Viridiplantae; phylum Streptophyta; class Pinopsida; order Pinales; family Pinaceae; genus Pinus; species Pinus taeda. Next base: position 2,566 of record APFE030259960.1, read on the forward strand.
AGAACGTGATAGACTGGCACTGTCTCAACCTTTGATCACTGCCTCGCTTGAATACTTCCTCGCTTGAATACTACCTCGCTTAAATACTGCCTCGCTTGAATACTCCTCGCTTGACATTCAAAGAATTCAAATTTAACATTTGCTGATTTGTCTCTCATGCAATGAATACAATCATAATTATGACTGTGAATACTTGGCTCTTCTTGAAACTTGCAATTCGAGCGTACCAAGGTACCTAATGACTCTAATGTTGAAGATAATCGGTTGGATATGATAGGTGAAGTATATAAGCTGACAGTGGATGATGCAACCATAACTTAATTTGATAGATATGATAACTAAGAAAGATTTGCTACGGATTACATGAATCTCCGATTTCGTAGTGCAGCCAGTGTAAAATGTGTCATGCGCTACGAAAACACCTAAACGGTGTTGTGGTACGAAAACACCTAAAGCATTTCGTAACACATAAGAACCTTTATAACAAGCTTGATATAGAGAGTCTATGTAAGTTATGGGACCAATGGTGAATGAGAACTTACTATTAACTTTTATTTAACCATCCTACCAAGACTCCTAAGACACTAAGACTTAGATACTAAAGTAAACATGGAAAGACTAAACTCGGACTAACACCTAACCCTCACAATCAAACTGATGTGAATAATTTAGAAATTTATTCTTAAGTGATAATAGAAAACATCATAAGAAAGGACAACATCATCTTTATCAAATGAATGGCATTGGAATTGCTAGTCATAAAAGGCTCTTGTAACCCTACTTGAGGACATAAGGTAGGCATTGATATCTAATGGGAAATAGTTTTTAGTGTGTGATATAATCCCATTAGATGTGGAGATAAAATAGATGTGTGTGAAGTCATTTTTGTCATGGGATCTGGGAGGAGGGGGAAATATCCTACCAAGGTTACTCTTGGGAGTTACTTAGGATAGGAGATCGAATATCCTATCAAGGATACTCCAAGGATTTAGTTGGGATATGAGGTGTAAACTTGTTTTAACGGGGAAAGGGAGGGAAGACTATGGTGGTGTTGTTTTGATTATTATTCCCATTTTTGGGAGTGACTTTTATAATAACCTAATATTGACCATGTAATGGATATAGCACTCAATGATTATTAGGCATAGATAACTGAAATTGTAAAATCACTGGCAAAGACTACACATGTTACTAGTCCTTGATGCCACTATTGTGGACACATAATAAATAGTGATCAAATTAGGTTTTCTAACCACCACAAACTATGATATTGGTTCAAGATGGATTTTGAATTGCATTAGAATAGTTGTCTAATTACTATGGCCAATGTGATCCAAAATTAAGCGAAGACTAGAAAATGGTGAGTGTAATTTCCATATATAATAAATATGGTAGATAGGTTCTTTTTATGTAAACTCCTTTTGTACACTTGGGTAGGTTCCTTCACCCGGGTTGGGGAAGTAGCCATACTAGTTACGTTGGGTTGTAATGGTATTAGGTATGTGATGAAGAATATTCCTTAGTTTTTGAAGTTTAGGGAGTAGGTTCGTGGAATAAATCGAGGAATCACAAGGATAATAACATTGAGTGACATGAGGAGTATCTTATTTGTTTCCCCATACTTTGCTAGTATTGATCCTACCTAGTTTATCAATCCAAATTTTCATTAGGATAATGGTGGGTTCCACAGGGTTTATAACTTTATCAAATCATAATTTAGATTTTGGTGTAAGGGTTGGGGTTAAAATATACAAAATGGTAATACCTAAGGTGAATCTTGGGAACATTGGCATGATTGTCACTAGATGCCCCACAAATTTAAGTCATGGAAAGAATAACTAGAGTCTGTGATAGCGTTAGTTGCTTACATGGTAGATGATGTCTTATTATACATGGATGATGAAATTAATGTGGATGGGGTGGCATATGGGTCCACCATGACTAAAATAAATGTTTATATTGAGCTAAATTAATCGGTCAAAACTGGGAAAATTCATTATCATAAGTTCCAAGTAGCATGGAACCTTTGGATATTGTAGGGAAAATTTCCATGTACGATGGGAAATCTTGAATTTCCTTGATGAGCAAAAGTCGGTTGTGTAGGTTAGATATTGGTTGGACTTCATAGTGGATGAGTTGTTCAATGGTGATGACCTTCTTGATATGAGGTAACATCATCATATGAAAAATTTATGAAGTAATCAATTCCATTGAATACACATAGCCATGTCAACGAAGTATGTGGTAGTATAAGGGTGCATCAACAATCTCAATGGATATTAAGATATTTTATTCCTAATAGATCTATGGGGACATCTTGCTAAAACCCTTCTAATTGATATGGGTGACCATTATCCCCAATCCCTATGGATGATGGAAGACTGGGTGAACTTAGGGGAGATTAACATCTTTCACATGTCTTTAAACATAATACAAGTACATACATACTTCTCCATAATGCATTAGGTGGATGGTAACTTTTTTGGTTCTAATAGGGATTTGGAGCAATGCCAAAGAGGGAAGTATTAATTCTAAGTTAACCAAGTCGAATGTGGTGAAATTAGAATTAGAAGATTCAAGTACTCCCAATGTAGACATTAAATAATCCCTTTGAGAAGGACATGTTTGCAATACTTCTAGTGTTGACATGGCCACATGAGACTATGATAGACTGTAAATCATGTTATAATTGTAAGTAGCCATAACATAAGGGTTATGAGTTGTACTTCCTAGAGGTTCCTTTGGTACTCATGGTTTAGGGTCATTACCAGGGTGTGAAATCACTAAATAGGAACTTGCTAGGAGTTTGGTGGTTTTTATGTTGGTTGACAATGAGTTATATGAATAATATATTGGTAGTTGTATGTTTGGAGATGAATATATATTGAGTGCATGTATATATTCTAGAAAGTACGATGTTTAAATTGAGATATAGTTAGTGGTTTAGGTTCATAGTATCTTAATAACACGGAAGAGTTGTCGAATGGCTATTAGACAGCCACAAATCATTGTTGATGGAAAGGTTTGTGTAAGATGACCAGTTGTATTGGTTGAGGAAAGGTTTGTTCCACTATTTTTCAGGAGTTTCTATGACTTTTGGGATGTTAGGACCCAAGGTGGTCATGATACCACTCATACTTGTATAATTTATAACCTAGGGGAAATATTAAGTGTAATGGGTGAAGTCACCACATACCATGCAAGGGAAGGTATTACTAAGGCCATTTTTTCATTGCATGTTTGGGTTTGTTATTATTGATAGTGTTTTTATTCTAATTATTTGGATTCACATTACTATCGATGTTAATGTTTAGGTCGGAGCAATCTCGCCTTAGCCCATAGATGGTATTTTGTTTTTTCTTCCCTTTATTTTTCTCATTGTTATGTCATTTTGAGAGATTTACCAAGTTAATTTGCTCCATTGCTTAGATCTTCTATGATGGTGAAGGTTGAACAAAATTAATGCCAACATGTTGTTGAGTAAGCAATGATAGATGGGCTTAAAGACTCATGTTCTTTTAGACAAATTAAATCTTAGTGAGATTTGAAACTAAATGGATAAAATAAAATTTGTGTTCCTTGATCATCACATCAAATTTTTGTGTGCTTATATAAACACATACATATATATTAGTGTCATTGTCATTAATTCGGTTCATCCTGGGTTGTTAGAAGGAGAAGATTTTATCCTCGTCACTTAGGTAAAGGTTTAGATATTGCTTGTGATATGTCTATTTCTCATGGAATATTGGGATGTGGAAGGTACAAAAAAATAAAAATTCTCACTCAATATTGAATTATTTAGGGTTAAGATTACATGTTTGAGGGTTTGATGGTGGGACAATATGTTGCAAACAATTTTTTTTAGCTCAATTAGTTCAATTAGTTCTTATTGGTGTTGATTAATGTTTGGCTAGTTCTATTATTATAATTAATCAATTCCTATAATATTGGGTGAGGTGCATTTGTCTATGCTAATATGTTTGCCAAGGAATCCATCCACAAATTTGACAAGAATCCAATGGTTTCCTAATGAAATTATGCATATGGGTATATCTATATCTATATATATACACATATACATATATACATATAAGAATGTGTGTGGGGGATCATCGTATCATTATGTAAATATGTAAGTTCTGAATCACTACTTTCTACTACAAACTTAGGTTCCATTTTTCTACTTGGGCACTTAGAGATTAATCATGAAATTTTGTTCTCTTAATTTTTTTCACAATAAATTTTGAAAAAATTATAACCATATGTCCATTTCCAAAGATGAACGGATCTAGCTACTAATGTTAATGTTTAGATATAAATGAGGCCATGGGCAAAAGTACTTCATGACATTATTTTTTTATGCAAGAGAATCAAAATCATGATTACAAGTACGTGAAATACCTAGGATGATGATAGGAAGATGATGAAGATCCAAGGGGGAAATAATGAATAGGTACGAAGGCTTATTGATGAGACATGTATAAGAAATGTGTTCCTAGAGAAGTGATAGATATAGTGATTAGTCACCCATTTATTATGGTGGATCCTTATTATTTTATATGGACTTCAACACTACTTATGTTTTGAGGGTACAAGTGAAGAAGACCAACGATGATAAATAATAAAGAAAAAATATCATAAACGATAGAGAGTGGGGAAGATAAAGATAATGAAGATGATACTACTTCAAAGGATCAGATTGAAAAGAAAATATGCAATTTCTTAATCACTACTTTCTGCTAGAAACTCAGGTTCCATTTTTGTGCTTGAGCACTTTGAGACTCATCACAAAATCCATTATCCCAATTTCCTTTATAATCTTTTTTTTTAAATGTTATAATCATATGTCCATTTCACAAGATGAAGGGATCTAGCTACCAATGCTAAAGTTTAGACATAAATAAGGGCATGGGTGGAAGAACTTCATGGAATTTTGTCTCATATAGGAGCATCAAACGCATTGTTATAAGTATGGCAAAACCCCAATATGATGATGAATAAGGCATCACAGGTAATCATTAAAAAGGATAACGATAAAATAATTAATATTTGTGATCACGAAATGATATAGTGAGTTATGTAATTATGTAGACTAATTCTAGATGTCTACGTGAGTGAGAGATTAGGAGAAACTAGAGAAGTTAGGGATAGAAATTTTAGGAGAAACTAGAGAAGTTAGGGATAGATATTTTAGGAGAAACTAGAGAAGTTACGATAGATATTTTAGGAGAAACTAAAGAAGTTAGGGATAGAGATTTTAGGAGAAACTAGAGAAGTTAGGGATAGAGATTTGATGAGAGATATATACACATATTGTGGAGAGAGTGATGTTGTTGTTATGGTCACCCATAATTATTTAAAGAGACTATATAATAAAAACCACATGGGAATGATAGTTTATTAATATAATTCCCCTTCAGGCAATCTTTTGAAGTATAATTCCTCATATCCCTTGTTTTTCATGATATAATATATAAATTTTTGTTACAGCTCAAATGTTTAATTTTCACATCTCATGATAGATACATTCTACATATTATATATAATGTAGAACATTCTTTATCTTATTATAAAACATTCTAAACTATTTTTATTATTTAATAATTTATACGATAATCAAAATGAAAATTTATAATATTATTATTTATATTCTTTAAAAACATTTCAAAAACAATTAAACGTTTTTCTTATTTTTAAGTACTTATTCCATTTAAAAGTTAGTATCCAAACTCAAAATATATTTAGCATAAAAAATGATTAATAACTCCTAATCATAATAAAATCAATCAATTAAACTCATGCTATGCTTATAATAAGTTTGTGAACATTATTACATATCACATTAAAATATAATATATAAACAATTAAGAACCATTTTAACAATATTAAAATGTAATTAATAAGCACATAAAAGTTAAATATTACAATATACAAAAATTTTAACCATGAAATTCACCATTTTACATCATATATTAACTCTAAACAAGCTTTGTTACAATATCATGGACTAATACTATGAGTCATCAATATCACATGTTCAAAAATCACAAATAAATTTATTTTTTTTAAATTAAAGCTAAATACTTACAATATAAAAAGATTCATAACCATGGATATTCAACCTCATTTTACCATGGAACTAGTTACGACCATTATGTTCACATTGGTTACTACTTGCTATGTTGAATATGTAATAGCAATCACTGCTTTGATCTTACTTACATATGCGCTAATCACTGAACATGTGGAATTGAACCACATCCTTTAGCTCATCATACTTTGAGCTTATTCACATATCTAATCAAGCTTAGGTTTACTCAGCTCAATTACAGCTATGTACTTAGTTTGACCTGTATTGTGTTTGATTATATTACATAATTCTATGGGTTTCAATCATCCTTATGCCATAGTATAACCCGTATCTCCTTTGCATTACTATATAGACTAGTATCACACTTACTAATGCATTACTATAGAGATTAGTATCACACTTACTAACCCTAATCAATGGGCATAGTAGTACCATATTATGTTGGAAAGAGTAGTACTAGTAGATATAATGAAAGTGTAGACTCATACTAAAAGCATCATGTTCACCATTTCAGCTTGATAACATATAGCACTGATTTCACATAAAGAATGAGACTGGTATAGCTTAAGTAAGCAAAAGCTTTGTTCATAGTACTAAGCCCATATGGTACAAATCTATTTGTCAATAGTCTTTCTTATAAATGGTAAATATCATAATGGTAAGAAAATAAAACATATAATATTAAAATGATATTACAAAAAAAAATCTAAAAAACTATTAAAAATAAACATGAAAAAAAACATTAAAGAGGTAAAAAAATAAAATAAATAAATAATTGAAAAAATAAAATTAACAAATTAAACCTAGCTAAAATAACCAAAAAAATATAAATCTAAAAATACAACTATAAAGAAGAACAAATATACTAGGAAAAAATATTGTATATTTTTTATTAAAATATTTTTCTAGCTAAAAATATATATATCATAAAATTCACCTTCGAATAAATTAATCAAATTTTCAAAAGAGACAATGAAATATAAAAAATTAATCATTTCAAACGAGACAATGAATATAAAATATTTTATTAAATACAGGGAAAAAATAAAATTAAAAATCAACTAAATAACAATAAATAAGAAAAATTTTTTTTTTTTTTTATTTTAAAAGGAAATTAACAAAAACAACCATCAAGAATACTAATATAGATAAAAGATTAAATGAATAATAAAGATATTCAAGGAAATAAATCTAAAAAAATAAAATTTCGAACACTAATAAAAGAATAAAACACAAAATTTTAGAATTATAATGTTATATAATTACAACAATGAATGAGATATAAAAGGAAATTAGAAGACATATAAATTTAAAATAAAAAATATTATTTTTAATTAATAAGAATAAAAAGAATCCAATGAATAAAAATAAAAAGACAAGGACAACCGAACACAAAAATAACTTATTGAAAGTACTATTAACCATTATAAAGACAGGAATAAAGAAATCTACTAATCATAAAAAATAAGGAGAAAAAGATGCTTTTTCTTCTAATATGTTTAGTTAAAGATGAAGTGGATTCCTACCATGTCTTATATCAATTACATCATCTTGAATCCTTTGATTTATGGAATGGCCAATTTCTCCATTGTAGGGGGTCCTACATGAACATGGAACCAAATAAACACCCTTCATGTTTTTAATCTATGTAGTGTCTTTGATGGATCTTAAAGAGCTACGAATGGTTTTCAAGGGTATAAAAGTGGAAGAAACATTGTGCTTCTCACGAATATGAGAAATTTTGTCAGCAATCTTTTAGATAAAGGGAAGCTGGACACTCCAAACCAGTTCACCTAAATCATTTTTAGTCTTAGCACCATGGCTCACTTTTAAAAAATTCTTCATACCTTGGTATCTATTATAGCCATTCTTTCAAAAAAATTAAGGAGATGGGTTTTCTCATTCACCAAGTGACTTTCATCAGAAACCCTTAAAGCTGGAGTAGCTAATGTGTTGAGAATACCCATATTTTGGGTCAAATAGTGATGTGAATCAACATGAAGATATTGCTTAGGGTGAGTTTTCTTACAAAAGACTTGGTGAAAGAAAGAACAATCATCTTTCTTAGATACAAGCACATCAAGAAAGAGTAAGCTACCATTAACTTCAGTCTCCATGGTGAATTTGATGGACCTTGATTGATTGTTGAGATGCTGAAAACACTGATTCAACTTA
>APFE030259963.1:0-27589 GCA_000404065.3 Pinus taeda
AAATATTTTAACCTTTCTAGACCTTTCATCACCTTAAAGGAATAGAATGAATATCGTTGTCCCAGGAAAACTTAATGGAATTTGATTCCCCGGCAACGGCGTCAGACTGATGTTGTACTTTGAAATAATAGTGGTCAGCTATCAATGCCAGAACATCTAAGATAATTGTTTTGGGGGTTTTTATTTTAATTTGGAAGACCAATGAATAAAACAGATGTAACAATATAATGCCTAACCTTTTGAATAATATTAATCCCGAAGTAGAGGGCTGCTATAAAATTTCATACAGTGATAAAGTTTGAATAGTGGTGAGCAGAAACAAAAAATAATATGATTATTATAGTTTTCAAACAGAAAATTAAACAATCATCAGTGTGAAAACCTCTGACCGATGTTCAAAAGGTTCAAGAGAAATATGCTTATGCTTACAACAAGATGTTGATGATTTATTGATTTAGAGGGAACTAATTAAACAGACAGTTCATTAATCCATTCTCTTTAATGATTATCACTTCAGAAGCTTATGGGAATAGATTGAGACACGATTATTCCTACCTAGGTATCTCTGTAAGACATAAGAATATGAAGAAAAACATATTGTGTTACCGGAAAAACTTACAGGAAACACAAACCGTGTAAAACTGAATTCAAAATCCTCTGCTTTGTATTAAGGGTCCAGAAAAGTCAAGTACATCAAGTGTTTACAAATACTTCTTCAAGGGTGAAAACGCTCTTTCAATGGTCAACCTGGTTCAATGGTGAACAATGAACCCTTGATAACTCGAGAAGAGAGTTATTCATACAATAGTAGAACTAATAAAATATCCTAAATTGCTTAAGGATTTATTCTAGGAAAAGGAAATATCTTCATGCAAGAAGATAGAGACAGTTCTTGAACTGCTACTTGTTGTCCCTGTTATTTAGGTTCTGCTAGGTTTGGTCTTTGATATTTTGCCCTTTAAGCTGCTTGTCCGTTTGATCTTCACGTTGGAAGTCATATTCACTTATGACCTTTCATTTGATACATTTTAATCTGATACTCTTTGATTGCCTCCTCTGTTTAAACTTTTACTGTGTAATTTGTCTGTTTTAACATTTACTGTGTAAAATGACCTTTTCTGCTATGTCTCTAGTTTAAACTTGATTTTCTGTTTGTACACAAACTTTTGATAAATGAAGCCTTTTGAATAGATTTCCTGAGAATCTTGGAGTAAACAAGTTTTTAACTAGTGTCAAAACTGTTTATCCAGTCTCCTGGTCTTCTGCTAATCACCTGCAAAATACAACAATTTATTAAGAAAAACACAGGTTGACAGGGAGGGCCACAATGGTTTTATTTGAGTTGAAAGGTCTGTGGATGGAGTCCAGAGCGTTTTCTGGAGGTAAACAATGGTTAAATCGGTTGCAGAGGCTTAGGGTGGCATAGGAGGGTTATACAGGTTTTACTGTGTAAACGAGTGAAAAGAGCGATAGTGAGGGTTTTGGCGTTTAAACGGTTAACTTTTAAAATTTGGCGCAAAGTGAACAATGGATGGTTTTACCGTACGCGGGGAGCAATTTCGGAGGCTCATCGCACCGCTTTTGGTCGTGGAGTGGTTTTTCTCCGAGGGCATGCAAGTTAACGTGGGAATGACACGTAACCACAAAGGGCCCGAGCAAAACCACGAACCTCACGTGCTCTCAGGCCTTTAAAGATCGAAGATCAAGAGCGCGCAATAAGGTTGTGGATCATTAGATCTGGGAGCAGGTGAACGGACGGCTATCGCGTGGTTGAGATGCACGAAGGGAGCAGGCGTGAAGATTAGCGGGTCCGGTGAATAATTACAAAGGATTTGTAATTATTTAATGAATAAAGTGCGGGTTTAAAGTATAATGTGATGGGTTTAATAAAGTGGGATCGAGGTTAAAACATAGCGGATATGAGTTAAACAGGTATATTGGCAGAGTTAACTTTATAAAGCGGAGATAAACCAAACTTAGGCTTAAAGGGGTTTTATAGGTTTTAGGGAATTTACAAGGCGAAAATGATCTTTTCAAAGAGAAATGAGTTTCACACTAGGGAAAAGGGGTTTTTGGATAGGAGAATGAGTTTGGAGGGTAAATTGCTAGGAAAATGTGTGAAACCAAGGAGCAAATGTAAAAATGAAGGGAAAAGGGGTTTCCTTAGAAAATGATAGGATGATGGGAAATTAGTAAGTATGCAATGGGGAATGAAATGAATGAGGGGAGGTTAACCAAATCAGCGAGTGAGCATATTTTCACTTTCATAACTGCTTCCTGCACACTGAAACACATGGTCAAGCATGATAAATGTGCTTATGCCTCAACCAACTTTGTACTTCTGCAACCTTTCTTCTACCTACCCTTTACTTACCCTAATCTTTTTTTTTCACTTAGTTGGGTGCATTTAAGCGAGGAGGCCCTTTATTTCATTTTTCTTTTGAAAATCGAACTATCTAATTCTAACCTTATAACATCCAAGGCCTCAGATTAAACTGATGAGCTCCTTATTATTCTCTAACTATAAACATGAAATTTAAAGCATGAACTAATCAAGATTAAACTATTTGACTCTCATGGGTTGTGGTATTTATGACAAGCTGCACACAACCATTATTTTGCATAATAAAGTAAAAATTAGTGGCACTTGGACTTGCACAGTTTCAGAGTTTATTTCTTTTTTCTTTTCTCTCTAACCTAACATTTTATTTTTGCCTCCATTTTTTAGGGCATTTATTCTAACATTTTCTTTGATATGGACATGTTATCAAGATAGTTTCTAACATTTTTTATTCATCATTATTTTTGTCCATATCCTAGCTTAACATTTTTTGAAAAATATTTTCATTTTTTGACTAATTGATTTTGTCTTACCAAAACCAAAAAAAAATGCTACAACACAGAGCAGTTTTAAGCTTTGACAATGCCATAGCAGTGTTGGTCATGGCTAAGAACAACATCTCTCACCAGACTGCCTATGCATGTCCATGTGATCAATTGGATGTATCTGATTACCATCAAATGTAAATATAGTTTTCTTATCATCAGAAGAACCTTTAGGAAAAGGCACTTCAGCCTGCAGAAAGGCCATTTGCATTCTTCCCTTCTCACTGTCAAATGTTGTCAACAACCTGTGCTATTAAGTGGAAGTCTACTTCCAAAACTAGGCATAAAGATTAGTTTTTAAAGCTTCATTCTTCTGCTTGATTTCGAGGAAGTTAGTGAAGACATTTGACTCCTCTGTTTCACTTGCTCCTGCAGATTGAGTAATTTCTACCAAACTCTGTGAAGTAGAAGAAGAAGAAAGAGTAGTAATTACAGGTTCCTTTGTCCCTATGGAAACATGTGAATCATCCAAATTGATGATAATGGGTTCTTTTTTACCCTGATTAGTAGTAGTAGTTGTAGTGCCCTTTGATTCAGTCCTTGGTTTCTTCTGATAGTGGATGAATTCCTTTTCTCCCATTGTTGATGATGATGATCCTTCTCTAGGCCTCTTGTCATGCTTAGTTTGAGAAGTAGGAGTCTGAAGAGTAGGAGGTATAACATGTTCTTCTGCTTTTTGAAGAGTATTCTCTTCCCATTGTTCCTGATTTCTGAACTTCTCAATCTCTGGCCTAGGTGTAGGATTACAAGGAGTGGTTTTGAGTTCCACCCTTAGGTTTGAAATAATGTTGAATGGATCATAGGACCAGGTGAAGCTGGGTTGGAAACCCATCTGTTTGAATATAGCATTTGTCTCTAAATCAACTTATCTAGTGTTGCAAATGAATGATCCAACCTGTGCCTTTATCTTGAGCAGTGATCTCCTCTTCCCTGAGATAAAATGGAGCTCATACATATTCATCATTTGCCTGATATATTCTAGAGAGAAAATTCTCTTTGGAACATATTTTGGCAACTTATATGGAGCCAACTCGCAGCCATATACTCTGATCTCTGTGTAGTTCTGGTAAAGATACCAGTCTCATGTTCCGACTTGATCACTAAGGTGGAGAATCCTATTAATTTCTATGCTAATTTTGGGTTCACTCTGACCGTTGAGAAGTTGTGCAACTGGGTGAATGAAACAGTCTATGCAGTCCGAAAAACTGAACTCAGTTGAGTTCTTTCTAATCAATGAAGTCAAGTGAATAACTCCTTGATTCTCTTGTTGGTCATCTTGCTTGTGCAAAACAATAGGCAACATGTCTCCCTGCTGAAAAATAAACATATGAAATAGAATAGAGGAGTATTTAAACACTCCTTCAATAGTGAGGTTCATCAATTGCTCATGCATAGCTTCAGCCAAAAATTCACTACAGTTACACATGAAGGCAGGCTTGTTTTTCTTTAGAAAAGATGGACATATAGCCAAGGATGGCTTCATCTACCCACTGGTCTTATTGGTATCCTAACAAGAAAGAAATAAGAGAAATTATATGTTTGGCTCTTTCAGGGAACATAAATGTTGGGTAAAGAGGATTCTTCTTGGGGAGCTTAGCATCTTCAGGGAGAAAGATCTCAAAGATATGAGCTCTCCGAGGAAAGGTCAACTTGTGATATAGGTCAATTAAGGTTGCAATGGAGAAAAAGCTAAGGGAGTCACTGTCAGGTATCAAAAGCATTTTGCTTATGGTTTCTGCAGAAATAGTTATCAGAATGTCTCCATTCTGAGCAACAATTGTTCTCTGTAAAGGATTATACTTGGATTGGCACCAGATAACTAAATCAGGAAAGGAAAAAGTCTAGGGAAACATGTACAAAGGTAGATTGGATTCCCATGAATTTATTTCATCCTCAAAATCAAAGTAGGTATGCTTCAGCCAGTTGTGTAATTCGAACATGTCGAATTCACATTCAGTGTCTGCAACTTTAAAGTATTGATCGACTAATGGGATATGGTCCAGGGCCAAGGCATCAGAGGCCTTTGGGGTTTATCCTTTTTCTTTGGAGCCATGGTATCAGACTGAAATGGTGAATGGAAGAAAAGTGCATAGGTAGCTAAGAGGATGCTTCCAGTTACAGGCTTGGCTCAACAGAGAATTTGCAGAAAAGAACAATAAATAGAAACAGTGAAAGAGCAGTAGAAGGAAGGCAGATGTAATGAGGAAGATGAATATTTATAAGGAATTAAGACTACCGTTACAGCAAGAGGTTGTTGTTGATTGGTTAATCAGAAAATTAATGCATTAACGAGAAGGAAGACCAGCAACAGGAAGGCATTAATAGCGGCAACGGATACGCAAAAATGGTTAGGATATATCGGGCAAGGGCACATGGCATGGAGTGATTGGAGGAGGATGGCGCGGTAGGAGTGACTATTTGCGCATTATCGGGAAGCACAGGAGTATGGATGGTGGATTTCGGAGGGGGGGTATTGGTAAGTGGTTTGGAGTGAGGGGGTTGCAAAGTGTTTAGGGGGTGACACGTAAGCGAGGGGCCAAAACGGGCAAAACCATTTTTCGCACCCCCCCTCGTCGTTTTCTCGTTTCGTGGTGAGGGGGTGCGAAGAGATTCCCCGCCATTGATCTGGGCAGGGAGGCCAATGACCGTTGATCTTTGCCCGAAGTTTATCACTTGTCGACAAGACATCTTGTTGCATATGAATTTGGCTTAAAAGCATAATAAACATGATTATTTACAATGATTAATCACCTTTTAAACGAGGTAATTAAATAAAAATTAATCTAACTAGGGCGTGTTTAGACTAGCTGCCCTTAATAAATTATTGACAAATCTAAACCTAATCTAATATGACTTTAGGCCAATTTTTAAGCATAACAGGCCTTTTATTTGTCCTAATCTATCCTAATTTCTAATTTTCAACCAAGATTAAATTGTTTGGTTGAATTTATTCTCTAGTCTAGTACAAAAATTTAAATGATCTGATCAAGATTAAACAACTTGATTCAAATCAAAAGAAAAGGCTGTGGCATAAAAACAAGCTGCACACAGACCTTCATTTATTACAAATGGAATTTATTCATGAAGTGTCATTTAAACAAGCACACTTATACAAATGTTTTGATTTTCATTTGATGGGGTTCTATTTCATCTCTTTTTCATTTTTCTATTTTTTCACATTTTCATTTTTTCTTTATTTTTTTATACCCTCTTTTATAAAATAACAACAAACTTATGAAAAATAAAACATGTTACAACAGAATCCATGGAACCCATTGGATTATTAGCAAGCTCATTCTAACGTTTCGGTTCAGACTCAGATGCAGGGTCTTTTTCATTAACAACTTGTCTTTCAACAATGGTAGGAAAAGAAGAGTTTTTTGCTTTTCTAAGAGTTGCATCTTCATCAAATGTTATGTCTCTGCTAAACTCTATAGTTTTTTGACTAGGTGAATAAATTCTATAAGCTTTTGAATTATCACAATAACCAAGAAATGTACCTTCCTTACCTGAAGCTTTCAATTTGTTTTCTCTTTCGGCACATGGAAGTACACAGGACAGCCAAAGATTCTCAAATGACTCACCTCTGTCCTTTTACTAGTAAAGACTTCTTCAGGAGTCTTATTGTCTAAGGCCTAATGAGCAGTTCTATTTTGCACATAAACAATAGTATTTGCAACTTCTCCCCACAAAAACTTTGGTAGTTTTTTATCATGCAGCATGGCTCTAACTGGTTCCATAATGGTTATATCCTTCCTCTCAGCCACACCATTTTGTTGTGTATTGTACAACACAGTGATTTCTTTCTTTAGTTCGGCATCTTTGCAAAGATCATTAAAATCATTGGAGGTGAACTCTCCCCCATTATCAGATCCGAAAATTTTGACCAGCTTTCAAGTTTAATTTTCAATCAAAGCCTTGAAATCTTTGAACATGTCAAACACTTCCCCTTTCTTTTTCAAAAACAATATCCATGTCTTGCGAGAAAAATCATCAACAAAAATAATGAAATACAAGTAGCCAATGTTGAAGAATGTAACTAGCTTCAGTCTTCATAATTGTACTTGTCAAAGAAAAATTATTATTAAAGAAAATGACTTATTTAAGCATTGGTTTCATGCTTGGGTCAATGTTTTCTAAGTCAAAGCCTCCATTGAAGGATTTTGGGTTTTGTCTTGAGTCTTTAGAGTCATTGTCATTTTTATTAGACCCTTCTTGGGTCATTGTATCATGTAAAAAGAATTATTTTTGAGTCAAAAAGGTAATTTGTCACCTCCACACCAAGTCAACCCTGTCCCCAAGAAGTCGGCCTACATGAGGGCAATTCGAACCAATAGAAAGGCTATATAAGGAAAGGGAATTTCACTATTTCACTCACTCACTCAACAAGTTCGATCTACAAGAAAGAGAAGCAGAAAAAGAGATCGAAGAAGCTGGACAAGGACAAAGTTTGTTGGGAAAACCTAAATCGAGTTTTGGGCTATCTTTCTCTCACATGTGCAAAGTTTTCTAGGTAGCTGTTGGGGCCGAAAATCTGTCTACTGTGGGTCCTAAATTCTGAAGCTAGGGGTCGAAGTTCTATTGTTGGGAGGCTGAAATTCTAGACTGAAGTTGTTGCTAGGAAGCTGTCACTTGGAGTATTTTGTCAAGATCATCCGTTGTAGGGAAGGGCTGACTTGGTGATTGGAGGTCTTTGTCTAGGTCTAAGAAGTCTAGAAGTGTCTCATCTTGATTTGAATCTACTGAAGGAAGAGTTCGTGACTGGGTTTTCCCCTTATAGGGGTTTTGCCCTAGTTGAGCGCCTACATCTTGTGCCTCTTTTTCTTGTCATCTTCATACACATATAATTTGGTAATTGCTTGATGAAAGATAAACTAATTAAGAAGTAAAAGAAGCTAACATAATTCACAAGTAATTATCAAGAAAGATGAATCAAACCCTAAGTCCTATTAGCATTGATTTCTCAACACCACCAAAAGAAGTAACAAGCATAGGTCCACATAAATCAAAATGTATGAGTTAAAGTACTTCTAGTTTTTCTTTTGCTTGAAGGGAATGGTCCCTTTATATGCTTTCCACTAGCACATCCTAGGAAAACTCCTCCATGATCCATTTTGATCTCAGGGATTTCAAAAACCATCTTCCTTACATAAAGCAAGGCTTTGCAGTGTAGGTGAATGAATCTTTTGTGCCATAGCTCACACTGAATATCGGTATCATGGACTAGTACATGAATGGGTTTACCATTGACTTTGTAAATCCCTTCACATCTTGATCCAAGAGTGAAAGCTTCTCTCATACTTGAGTTCAAAGGCCAAGTTAAAACTTTCCATTGATAAAAACAACTTTCATTCATTTATCTTCTAGAGCAAGTATGGATACAGGATTTTTTTCAAACCAGGTACATACAAAACTTCTTGCAGAAAAATAGATTTGTCATCATCTAACTGAAATAAAACTGAATCATAACCTTTAACTTGGCGAGTAGAGTTATCTCCAAGGATAACATTTAAATTAGTCTCCCTCTCAACTAGATTAGAGAGTGTTTCTTTGTAACCAGTAAAATGTTTGAAAGCACCACTATCAACTAACCAACTATCAAATGAATCTGCAGAACAATTGGAAAGAGCAGAAACAAGAAATATTATGATTGAGTTTTTGTTGCAGTGTTCTTATATCTTGGATTTCTTGTTTTCTTAGGATGGTCTTTTCTTTAATTTTCAGAAGAGTCTTTTCTATAATCATATTTGTTTTTGAATCTAGGTGTTCTTCTTTCTTTACTGTCACAAGAAAAGTGAACATGCTTTTGACAATTAAAGCATCTAACTTTTGACATGTCAAGATTCCCTTTATTTGATTTGAAAACAAATTTCTTTTTATTAGCTTTCTTACTCTTGTCATAGGCTGAAAATGCAATAGGTTCTCCTTCTTAATGATGTGAAATTCTCCCTCTGGAGATCATTCTAGCCCCCTCTTGGATACACTTTCCAAGGAGCTCATCAAATGTGGAAATAGTGTTGATATTTTTTATGGCGGTGATAAAAATATCCCAAACAGGAGAAAGGCCTCTAAGCGCAATCAACACTATTCTTTGTTGGGTACAACTTCACCAACTATTGACAGTTGATTCTTGATTTTGGTCTTCTCAGGAAGTATGTTTGAATCGTCTCTCCTCTATTCATCTTGATGTCCTTCAACTGATTCTTCAAGGCAATAATCTAGTTTGAGTTACTAGTTGCAAACATGCCAATTAGCTTGTCATACATTTCTTTAGCTTTCTTCAAACGAAAAACATAAGTAAAGAGATGATCACTAAGATAATCAAGGATAATTTTTCTAGCTTTGATTTCACCCTTTTTATGTTTGGATTTGATAGCAACACTTGAATTCTCTGGCGGATCAGCTATTGTGCCTTCAACATACTCCAGAACTTTGTGTTCTTCAAGAGTGATATCTAGCCTTGCTTTCCATGAACCAATGTTTGAAGCATCATTTAACTTCTCCTTTACCTTAAAGTAGGAGGAAGTCATCTTGATCAAAAAACTTTGGTAGCAAGTGGGGTCCCTTCAGGTGATCTCTGGTCTCCTTGGACTTGTCCTCACCAAGGCTCTGATACCATGTTTAAATCTAAAAGTTCTATGCAGAAATTTAAAAAAATCTTTGTAAAAACTTGAAATTTCTATGCAGAAAATTAAATGTACTTGCAAAAAAATGAATGTACTTTGCAAAAAGTTGAATGTACTTTACAGAAAATTGAATGTACTTTGTAAAAAGTTGAATGTACTTTACAGAAAACTGAATGTACTTTGCTGGAAAACTAAATGTTCTATGTTGTTATAATTACTTAAAATGCAAATTTCTTCTTCACAACTTTTCAAATCAACACTTGTAGATAGAACATAAACTTAACGATCATATGAAGATAATCAAACACAAATATGAGACACTGAGATTTTTGGTCCAATGACCAGGGAAAAACTCCTCAAGGGGGAAAACCCAAATGATTCTTCTTTTATTAGATTTCTTCAATTGTTCAGTAGAGTACAGAGAGAGAGAAAATCAGAATGAATAAAGTCACCAATGTCTCATCAACTTGTAGCTAAAGTGCACTTGCTCCTTGTTTGAAGATCTCCTCCTCCTCTTGATCAGATCATGTCCTTTGCACTTGTTCTAGCTCTTCCCTTGCTCATGCTCTTCACTAGCTCTCACACTTCTCTTACACGCACTCAACACTTGCTCTCCTTCTTCACAATGAACATGTTACTCTCAACTCTCACTTGTTTTTGCTTAAATAGATGATAAAGGAGAGGAGTTACAAAATGAATTCATGCCTTAAGCCAATAATAAGATAATTGAATTCCATAAGGGAGGCTTGAGGAGAAGTATAACTTATCCCAAGAATAGAGAGAGAGGTACACTTGTCTTGAGGAGTTACAATTCAAATTAGGGAGAGAATTACACTTAGACATGAGAGAATATTTGGTGAGAGAGGGAGTTACACTTTTGCCATACATTGAATTAGTGAGGGAGAGTTACATTCTCTTAATTGTGGAGTTACTATTTTATTCCAAAAGAGAGGCTTGATTTGCCAAGTAAGAGATTCTCAATTTAATTTATTTATTCCATGAGAAAATTTGGTTTTATTAATCCATTAAAGGTGAATGACTTTAAACTATTTTATAAATAATAGTATCATAATAGTAAGGATAAAAATACTAATTCTTGACTTGTATAATCATGATTGATTTGATTTTAAAGTGGATTTCATATATCAAGATCATCCTTAATTATTTAGACATGACTTTCTATTTTTGGAAAGTCACTTCCAAATTGAGATGTGATTTACTATTTTTGGAAAGTCATATTAAAATTGTCAAAAATGAAATTTTATTATATGTGGTTCAAACAAAACTAAAAGATATGATTTCTTCTAGGAGAAATTCATCCCTGAGCTACCAAATTTTACAAGATGAATGTTATCCTAGTTGTTGAGAGTATGGCAGCGATTTTAATGATGTCATGTTTTGTTGTTAGTGTCTTTTCAATTGGCTAAGTGTGTAAGAGTCAGTTTGATGCAACTGTATGTTGACAGTAAGAGGTGTATGTTGTTATCGAGTATATTGTTCAAAGAAAGCTACTATTAGGATTTGAGATGCTAATGATTTAGGAGCAAAGAATGATTGTCACAGTATTGAGCAAAGTTGTTGTGTCAGGGAGTTTTGTATTTATTTGATGAGTAGAGAATATTGTTGACAAAGAGCAAAGAGAAGACAGAGTTGTTGAGGTTGTCTAGCTAGAGTTTGGTGCAAAAGCAGATTTTACTAATGCTAAGGTTTGACGTACAAGCAGAATTGATTGACCAGAGATTGTATTGCGGGTTGTTTTGTATTGATTATTGAGCACACGTGGATCCAGTGTGAAAATTGTGAAATGTGGTCTATCATGGTGAGTTGAAGGTTAGAGCCTTCAAGGAAAGTGGCAACTTGTTGGTCAAGGTGACAAGGTGGTGCAAGGCAGGAGAGTGGAGTTTCCTTTAGGTTGGAGCCTGATAACACTTCAAGGCGGCAGGGTGATGCAAGGGCAAGTTGAAGCTTGCACAGGGCGTTGGAGCGTCCTTCCAATTAGAGTTGGTAAAGCCAAGGTGTTGGAGCTAATAAAACAAGGGCATTGGAGTGTCCTTCAGGTCAGAGCCTGTAAACTAGGGCATTGAGTGTCCTTCTAGCTGGAGTTGGTAAATCAGGGCATTGAAGCGTCCTTCAGGTTAGAGCCTATAAACTAGGGGGTTGGGGCCTCCTTCAATTGATGTTGAAAACTTGGAAGTTGGAGCTTCCTATTGATGTAAATTATTGAAGACAAATATTACATTCAGTGGTTTTTCTCCTAGAAGGGTTTCCACCTAAAAATATGTTGTGTATTGTCTTGATGTCGTGCATTGTTGAATGGTGTTGTTTGTTGTTTATTTGATGTGATGTTAATCTAATGTTAATGTGAATTTAATGCTCTTAAGATTAAAAATTAACGAATTGAAGGAAATATTGATTTACCCCCCTCTTAGTATTTCCAACAATAACAACCATGTGAGGCCCTGTATGAGGTATCCTAGACCATGTGTCTTGTCATTGGTCAAACCATATCCTGTCCCATTAAGTTCATCTTCAGTTCCTATCATCCTAGATTGGATTGGAAGACTTTGGATGGGCTTACTTAAGGACTCAAGGTTTTATGAGAGGTTGCTTTTGTAGGGGTGACCACCAGTGTATGGGCCAATATAGCACGCATCAAGGTGCACCCTTGTTTCCCCGACTCAGGTGACTTTACTTGCTTTCCTCATAGTGGTGGAGCTAGTGTAGCTAACTATGCCTTGGCCAACCAAGATGTTCTCCCCTAGATCCAACAGCTCTCAGTGTCCTGCCTCACTTTGGTTGACCACGCTCTCCTTGCATTCTCCCTCTATACATCCCCTTCTCCTCTCCCTATCCCCCCTTCCACCCTTTTATCCACCCATACCACCTTCTGTTATAAATATAATATATAAAAATAATAAACATAATAAGGATTAAATAAATAAATAATTAGTATATTGAAGAGACATGTCTTAAAGGACATGACCATTCATGGAGGGGCACCTACCTAGTTATATAAGCGGACCCTCATTTGTAACCATATCTCTTATCATATCTCTTGTACATTCGACATCTTTATAAATATATTTCCTATAATGGATATTTACATATTCCAGATATTTTGAATATTCCGTTGTGTATACAAACCCTCTTCATTACATTGGTATCAAAGTTATTCGACCCTCTGGCCACTCAACTGCTGCACAGAGTCAATCTGATCCGACCTTTGGCCATCAACTCTTTGTCAAATTTGTTGTTGTTGTGATTGAGGCTTTTAGCCACATAAAGTTGTTTGGAGGTTCTCCATTCTGTCATCGATCCTTTTGCCATTAAATAAAATAAAATAAATCAATATATATATATATATATATCAGAATTAAAAATATAAATAAATAAATAAAAATTAAAAAATCTTATAAATTTAAAAAAAAAAAGCCAAAAAAAGAGGGTATATATATATAAGGAAGAGGAAATAAAATTATAAAAAAGAAAGTGGACAAAAATAAATAAATAAATAAGCAACTATACAAAAAATTATATATATCGATGAAACATGAATCTGCGATCACTCGCAATTATTCGCGAGTCTGACTCGGCTAGGCCCTCAAACGATCTGACTTAACTCTGGGCGAGTCAAACTCTAATAGTATTCTCACTGCTTAGAAGTTCATAGACATCGCGGCCCACAACTCATATGTCGAGAAGTTAATAGGCACGTAGTTTCAGATTTGCCTCTTCGACCAACTCTAATCTCCGCACCAATTTTACAAATTGATTAGTGGCATGGCATAAGTTGCTCCAATTGAAGTGGTGAGCCCCTAGATCTAAGTTTAGTGGTTGTCTTTTCAGTGGTTTACTCTGAAACTCAAAACATCGAGGCCTGAGAAGACCGAAGTTAATAAGGCACTTGTCACCACAACTCATACGCTGAGAAGTGAGGCTTTATTGAATATTCGACGTTGATTTCTAATAAGTGAGGGTTTATTTGACATTGGGTTTCATTATTCATAGACGTCGGTTTATTGAATAATAGACATTATAAAATTTATAATATAAAGCCAACACTTTAAAGTTCAAACTTTATAATTTAATTTAATTTATGATTTAATTAACTTTAAATTAATTAAACTTATAATTTAATTATATTAATTTAATTAAACTTCAAAGTTTAAAATTCAAACTTTAATTCACATTTCCATGTTTCATGATAATCATAGGTTTGGATCATTCACCAATCGTCCTTGAAGAGATAGATTTGCATACTACAAATGCAGCAAATTGGTTCCAATCGGAGGAGGCTCCTCTTTTAAGCCTAGATGGCTTGGAGAATTTTGAGAGTCAAGCAAACGAAGGAGTAGGAGGAATCATTTCTAGTTCACTCTTAGAATCTTAGTTACTATTTTTTTACTAATTAGCATGCAATATTTTGTAAACATTTAGAAGCAGGTGCTTCTAGTTTTATGTAGTCACTGGTTAGGAGTCAGGACTCAGTGCTTTGGATCATGTTTGGACTCATAACATATATGAGATACTTATTCATTCATGATATTTTGGACATATATTGATATCATGAATTGTTTGGACATGGCTTTAATGAACATCAATGATAAATGTTTTTTTAATTCAATATATTCGTATATCTTTATATAATGAGATCATCGATTTTTTCCTGATCCGATTAAAACTCTTC
The DNA here is from genome assembly GCA_000404065.3 of Pinus taeda. NCBI lineage: Eukaryota > Viridiplantae > Streptophyta > Pinopsida > Pinales > Pinaceae > Pinus > Pinus taeda. The sequence continues at coordinate 14,200 of APFE030259963.1, forward strand.
AGTCTTTTGCCTCACCGATTTATTGCCAATTCCAAGTGTGTTAACATTGATATATATCTATATATATATAAAGCAAAAACAAAAAAATATATAAAAAAAATTAAAATTAAATAATAATATATAATAATAATAATAAAGGGCCCCGGATGCGGGTGATGGGACGTGCGATGGAGAGGAGCCACATGGTAGACATGGGCTGCCTCGTGTCCAAGCAGAGCACTGAAGTAGCCCTTCGCCGCCATGGACGGTCGATACAAGGAAGGCGGCAAGCATTCAATGAGAGTTATGGCACCATGGATCGACTGCAACTTGCAGCTGAGGCGTACAGGCGCCAAGGGAATCGCTGGACTGTTTTTAAGGAAGAAGGGCCGAGCTATGGAGAACAGTTTGTTGTCAGATGCATCGTCCCTCAGGCTTCTAATCCTATGGGCAGCGTTAGCGCGTTTAATTCTGGTTGTTGTTTGGGCACTCTTCAGTGGTGGTTCTGGACAGCGGGGTGCTGCGACAATTCCACTCCTGCATCCATCTCCGCCCCTGCAGCCCCTGCAAACATGTATCGAAGAAGGGGTCCAGCCCGCGGAAGACCGGCTCGCCCTCCAGCCTCACGACCACGTGTTCAGTGCTGCCGCTGCCAGTGTCATAGAGGAATTCAGGCCACCCCCATTCAGGCAAGCCAGTTCATGGACTCAAGTGGTCCTAATGCTGAGCCAGCCCCTGCACCCGCTTTCGGGTCTGCCATTTTTTCCTTTGGCTGCACGCAGGATCGACCCCGCATCAACGCGCATGTATTAGTCCTTTTTCTCGAGGAAGCTCAGGACGAGGCTGGAGAAGCGAGCAATGGGGAGAGGACTCTAGGGGGAAGCTTGGGCGCGGAAGAAAGGCTACCTGCGGAGGAACTTGGACAAGCTTCTAAAAGCCCTCAGGCTCAGGAAGCAACGACCTACAAGGCGGAAGTTGAGGAGGACTGGGAAACTTTGCGGGAGAAATATGGCTGGTGTGAAGTGGTGGAGGAAAAGCCTCCCGAGTAGCCCTCTGCTGAACCGCTTCCTCCGCACTCGGCGCTGTTCAGGTTATGTTTTGGCTCGCTCTGGTTTTGATTATGTTCACGGCCATGTTTTATGTTTTCTCTGGCTCAGGTCCAATTCAATGTTTGCTATGGCTAAATCTGTTAGGCCTGATAGGGAAGTCTCTGAACCTCTTTTGAAGCCACAGCGAGGGATTTCGTGTTTTGCTCCTGTGGGCAGTTTCAGTCAATTGTCAGGCCCCTGTGTGGGCAGTTTCAGTCAGTTGTCGGGCCCTTGCGTGGGCAGTCTCAGTCAGTGTTCAGGCCCCTGCGTGGGCGATTTTAGTCTGGTCGAATTATGGTTAGTGTTTCAATGGCCCGTTGTGGGTATCGTACCAAGGCCCCTGCATAGGCAGTTTCAATCAATTTTCAGGCCCCTGCGTGGGCGGTTCTAGTCGGGTCGAAGTCTGGTTGGTGTTTCAATGGCCTTTTTTGGGTCTCGTCTTAATGCCCACAGCGCCATTGTTGGGCTTGGGCACTATGATATCCTGAATGTAAATTTCACCCTATACATAATATAATAGATAGCTTTACTGAGAAAAAAATAATAATAATAAAGGAACTGCAGCAGTCGCATCCAAAGCCACAATCAAGCCAGCAACTGTCATATTCAGCGCCACTGCCACCATAGCCACCATTCGTCGTTCGTAGCAGCTGCCATAGCTGAAAACCGCAGCAATCAAACTGTTGCAGCCACCCTATCAATCATTGAATTGTTGAAAAAAATATTAAGTCAGAAACCCAACACTGCATTGCAATTTGTCATTGTTTTGGCCGACCATATCAGAATCTGCCTTAGGAGGAGGAGTCTTGCTCAAGGAAGGTCTCAAGAGGAAGACAGGATGAGGGTTTCTGCAGCTGCTATAGGGATGAAGTTGCAAGTTGAAGAAGCAGTACTGAAGATGGTAGGTCGAAGTTGCAATTTGAAGTTGGTTGGGGCTAGATCAACAAAGGACTTATTGGAAGGGTTAACTTGGTAGTTGGAGAAGGACTTGGTCTAGGATGGGGTATTTGTTGTCTCATTGGAAGCAGATTCAATAAGAAGAGAAGAGTTTTCCCAATTTCCCCCTTGGAGGGGTTTTGCCTTGGTTGAGAGCCTAATTTTTGTTTCCTTTGTTGTTATTGATGTTGTTCTTAATATTTGTTCAATGAAAAGATCTAAATAAAGAACACAAGAAGAGTAACTAAGTTCACAAGCAAATATTAAGCTTAAGGACAATTTGAATTAAAAGTTGCCACTTTAAATTTTCCAACAAGGTATCGGAGCTAAGGTGAACAATAAGGCAACTGAAAAGTTATCTTGTGGACACAAAAAAGGGTTTGCTTGTCACGGGGAATCATTTGTGGAAGAAAGGAAGTAGAAGACATATTGATCTGGAAGGAGGGTTTCTACATTGAAGCAGATCAATACTACATCAAGTTCTCATCAAAGGAAGGCTTGAGAGGAAGGCTACAAGAAAGGTTGTCTCTTGAGAGAAGGAGATCTATCTAAAGGCTCATTAAAGGAAGGAAGCATCAAAAAGGATCTTGGTATTATTCATCACTCTTGAAAGTTCTTATTGAAGGAATCCTAAGAAAAAACTTTAAATGACATTATTTTCTTCAAAGATCTTGAGGGCATCAAGAAAGGTGTAAGACATCATCAAGGAAGAGGAGAATCTTGGTTATCAAGTATCATATTATTACTCTATTTTTGAATCTACAAGTCATATGGATTCTTTCTGCAAGGAGAGCAATAAGCTCGTTGGAGCATCAAATTACCTAGCCTAGAAGAAAAGGATTGCCATGGCACTTATAGAACATGAGGTAATGGAGTATGTTACTCGTGAAATCATTCAACATAGCAAAGACAGAACTCGAGATCTAGCAAAATACAAGAAAGGGGAAGTAAGGGCACACAAGATCATCGTTGAATCTATTAAGGATCCTCTTGTTCCATTTGTTGCAAATTTGAAAACTTCCAAAGCTATGTATGACAAGCTAGTGAACGTGTACTCTGTGAGTACATCAAGACAAAAGATGTCTTTGCAGAATAAACTATACAAGATGAAGAAATGAAAGGATGAGGACATGGCATCCTTTTTGATGAAGATCTCTCAATTAAGAGATCACTTGCAAGGACTTGGAGAGACAATTTCTAATTCGAAAATGACCATCTGTGTATTAAATGCATTGCCACCAGAATGGAGCAGCTTTGCAACAAGCATCTACTCTAAGAAAGATTCAACTCCCTTTGATGAGTTGCAGGCACAATGCATTATGGAAGAATCAAGGATCAAGGTAAAAGATGGCATTGGATTAGATGAGCAGTCTCAAGCCTTTCTAGCTCGAGTCAAGAAGCTGAAGAAGGGAAAGTTTGGGAAGTCCAAAAAGAAAGATATGCCCATGGTTCAATTCTTTAAGGGCAATGAGTATGGACATCATAAGAGGGATTTTCCCAGTTTACAAAGCAAAAGAAAGGAAAGAAGCGAGGCTCACACAGCTAAAGAATCAAGAGAATCGGAGAAGAAGCCAAAGAAATAAGTAAAGGATCTTTATTATTGAAAAAGGCACCTTGGATGTCAGGTTCTCTATGAAAATTGATCTTTCCTTTAGAATAGTATATATTGTTACCTACTTTAGAAGAATTTTGATCTTGTATAGCATCATAGAGAAAAGCATATGATAGTAACATATTTAGAGTCTACTTGGTTAAGTTGCTTTGAAGAAATCATCTAGATAGATAGAAAGACCATTTGAATATTGTTCATCCAAGCATTATCTAACATTACGTTAGAGGCAGATATCTTGCTTAGATGGGTCATCATGATCCTGGAAGGACCATCATGTCGGAAGGTCCTTGGGAAAAGAATCATGACAAGGTTAGTATACATTCCATGTAATGTGGGAACAACATTGTTAAAGGGGTGAAGGAATGTAATAGGTTAGGTTGCAGACTCATTTTAGGGCATATAGCTAGATGATTAAATGAAAGCATAGAAAGGCATATGAGAAGTAAACTTTGGGCAGGATTCATGTGTACAGAATCCGGTAAATAAAGTTGGTTATAATATATGCTTAGTATATGGTTATATGATGCTTGAAGAAAGAATTTGACTTCCTCAAGGATGAACAAAGAATTAAGACTTTCTCTAGATTATAATGATTAACATCTAGCTTAATCTTTGGAAGAAAAGTTCTAACTTGGTAATCAAGTTCAATCCTTGGGCACCCTAATGCATGAAGGAAGATTCAAGTGGAGATGGATTATAAAAATGTTGATGCTCGGACGAGAAGGTCATCATGATGAGGCAAGTATAAGTTTAATTATTGTTGGTTATTTGGTTAACATATTGTTTTGCCACTTGGAAGGATATTGCAGGAATACATGATGACAGTTGAGGTAAGTTCAATGGTATGGATGGAAATGTATGAAGAATGTTGAGGGAAGCTCAATATCTAGTACCTGACAACTATGAAGTCAAGATGTGCCCATCTTGGGATTGAAAGGTTGCAGTGTGAAAAGATAACCTAAAGGTCAAAGGAGATCACTTTAATGAGGAAGCTATAATCAGCTTGAAGTTTAGAAAGGCTCAATGCAATGCCTTCATGTCAAAGATGAAAGTGATGAGCAACAGAGATGACCTGGATCTTATCACAAGAGCAAAGAGTGGAGATGGCACCATGATACCTTGAAAGAAAGCAAGCTCGATGCAAGAGATGCGAAGGAAAGAGGGAGCCTTGTGGCTATGAAGAACAAGTAGTTGATACTCTCATAAAGGCAAGCTATAAGGATTGTGGTGTTGACTCCCCAATTTGAAAGTAAGTCTGGAATCTCCATTGGTTTTGAAGGAGTAAAGGAGTCTCCTTGAATAGGAGCAAGGATCTATTCCCCAATTAAAAGGGGATATGGCTATCCTCTCTAGTTGAGAGGGAGTGAAGTTGGACATCACATGTGCATTCTCATTTTCAGGTAATGAAGAAAGAATGGTGGAGGATTGGACAAGCATTTGTGGTTTCCTTGAGGATATAAAATCCAAGAAAGGAAAGGTACCGACAATCTTTGAGGATAGGTATCCAAGAGAAGAGTGGTCAAAGAGGATCCATATTCTTTGAGGACTCGGGAATGGAGATCCAAGATAAGAATAGTCCTAAAAGGACATACCTTGTGAACATCTGAATGGGGTATGTGCCTTGTAGTGGTAGTGTGGTATCACAGCAAAAGCCTCCCAGCATAATGCTCTTGAATAAAGTAGAGCTTGTCTAGTTAGGCCTCAAAGATAGTGCTAGTTATAATGATGATGCTTACAGTTTGGCTTATCAATCCGACTATTCTTATGAGAACTATTCAGTTTGAGAATGATGTTGTACTCGTTGTACAATTATGAATACCTCCCTAGTTAAGAGGTAGTGTTGAAAATGTAAGTAGCTTCGATCTTCATAATTTTTGTTGTACTCATTTCAATATGTATCCTATGTAACAAACAAAAGAAGGAAACAAAAGTTATTATTATTAAAGCATGGGTTTTATGCTTCTTATTGATGGTCTTCTAGGTAAAAGCATGTTTTTCATGCTTCTAAGGTTTGTTAGGTCTTAGTATTTATTGTCATCAGTCAAAGGAGTCAACATCATGTTTATAAGACACTTCTGGGTTAGAAACTCCAAAAGTACAAGTCAGCCCTAGCGGCTTCAAGTCGACCTAAAGGAGGGAATTCGACCTCATTTGTCACTCACTCACCAAGAAGTTCGATCTCAAGGAAAAAGTTCAATCTATAGCTAGGAAGCAAGAAGACAAGAAGAGTGAAGGTCCAGAAGATGAAGAAGACTTGTTTTGGGCTATCTCTCTCTCACACGTACGAAAGTCTAGGGTTTCTACAACTACAAAGGAGGCTGAAATTGCAGATCTGAGTTGCAATAGGACAAAGTGTTGTATCTTATTGCTAGAAGGAAGAATACTTTGTCTTGACCTCGTTGACCTTAGGAGGAGTTGTCTTGCTCAAGGAAGGTCTCAAGAGGAAGACTAGATTAGGGTTTTTGCAGCTACTATAGGGCCAAAGTTGCAAGTTGAAGCTGGTTGGGGCTAGATCAACAAAGGACTTATTGCAAGGGCAGACTTGGTACTTGGAGAAGGACTTGGTCGAGGATTGGGTCTTTGTTGTCTCATTGGAAGCAGATTCCATAAGAAGAGAAGAACTTTTCGGGTTTTACCCTAGCTGAGAGCCTAATTTTTGTCCTCTATTGTTACTCTTTTTTTCTTGATATTTGTTTGATGAAAAGATCTAAATAAAGTACACAAGATGAAAAACTAAGTTCACAAGCAAATATTAAGGTTACGGAAAATTGGAATTAATAGCTGCCAATTTAAATTTTCCAACACTCGGTACCTATCCCATGAACTGTTGGTTTCATGATGAGTGCAAATCTTTCCATAAGTGTCTACACCTCACGCTTACACATGACCCATCTTGATCCCCAAGCCTTCACAAAGCTTACCATAGACTAAGCCACAGAAAACGAGCATTCCTCTCCCATCGAAGACGGGAACTTTGTGATGCTCTCCACTACTAACTGAAATCTTTTTGGCGGACCTTCTTTCCTAGACATCACTCCTTATCTCCCATCCTGGACTCCCATACCATGTTCTCCCACATCACCTCCCTTCATGACATCCTTGGACAACCCCCTACCTGTATCCCCTCCCCTCCCACCTTATGCCACCTCTTCTTTGAACTGGCAATTAGGATTGCATCCAAAGCTTTGAGTACCAATAAAGTAGCAGATGAGGATGGGTTTCAGGCCGAATTCCTCAAGCATGGCATCCAATCGCTTGATTCATATAATGCAAATCTTTTTAACCACGTGGTTTGTTTCCCCCCTCCTGAACAAGACACATCATCCATCTGATCCACGAATCTAGGAGCAGTGCTAATCCAAATTACTACAAAACTACCATGGTGGGACACACATTCTCCAAGCTTTATCCCACAGTTCTACACCAATGGCTTTATAAGGAACTAGAGAATCGATATCTTAGAGCTAGAGGACATGCAAGCATCTTCCTGAACAATTAGACGATTGATCACATCTTCACCCTCAGAGCCATCACTGAAGAGGCTTGCCATCACCCTTCGCGAGTTTATAGTTGCTTTGTTGATTTCCAAAAATCTTTTGACATGGTTCCAAGGGAGGCACTATTCCATAGACTCTATGATATTAGCATATCAAAGATCCTCTTAAATGTTATCATGAGACTCTATGAGTCAATGTTGGGACGTCTCAAGATGGCCCATGGTCTTTTAGACTTCTTTCAGAGTACCACTAGGGTGGAACAAGGATGTCCCCTCTTTCCAACTCTTTTTGGGAATTATATTGATTAGCTCAAGTCTTTCTTCCATGAGCACATACAGAAGGGTGATGATTGCTTATTGTACCATGTTTTAATCTCCTTGCTCCTCTTCGTTGATGACTTGGTCTTGTTGGCCTCTACTCCTAAGGGATTACAGAGACATATTGATGGGTTGGCCAGTTTTTGTGACCTTCGACAATTGAAGGTCAATCTAGGTAAAACCAAGGTTCTGATCTTCAATGCCTTGAAGAACTCTATTGCAGACCTACAGTTCTACTACCACAGGGTAGAGATTGAGATCACCACATCTTACACCTACTTGGGGGTATAGTTCACAAGGCCCGGATTTGGTATGTGGTAGGCACTCCAAACTCACCTCAACAAGCTACGACTCCCTAGCCCTCATTGAACGACAATGCTTCTAGCCTATCTCACCCAAGCTCCACCTCATGGACGCCATTATTAGACCACAATTCTTTATGGTTCTGAGAATTGGGGACCCAATTTACTACAGTTAGATTGGGCCACAATGGAGAGAGTCCAAACCTTACTTCTTTGGCGTATCATCCATCGCAGACGCAGAGTTTTACATTCCATTATTTTGGCAGAGTTATGGGTCCACCCATTCCGTCTTGAGGTCCCTTTCCACTAGGTCTCGTTCCTCCATATGGTCAAGGTTTACAAAGACTCTGCTACTGGAAGAGAGAGATACCCTTATCTTGCACTTTGCTCTTCGAAGGCCATCACTTCAGATACTCCCTCAATTCGTGCCCATGGATGGTTTGTAAAGGCATCTCGAATCCTTCAGTCAATGACCATCTCCTCAGAGTGCCCTCCTCCATTTAGTTTCTCCTTGGAAAAAAAGCACATCTCTTATCGATTTGACACAAACTAAATCAGACCATCAAAGAGGATATCTACAGATTATACATTGAGGTCACTTGGACATCCCCCTTGGTGAGCCTTGGCCCAAAGATGTCCTAGCTAGAGCATTTTTTGGAGCTGGAAGATGGCCTTATCATCCGCCCCCCTTATACTTGCAAGCACTAGATGCACTCACTTAGGATCCCACTAGGGCAACTTCGAGTTGGGTCCCATCAACTTCGAGTGCAGATGGATCACCATTTACCACGATCTCCCACGGTTTGCCAGTTATGCCACCTACAAGAATCGAAGACCAAGATGGACTTCATTTTTCGATGCTCCATATCATATGAGATCAAAGGAAGATATCATTGCTTATATAGAGTCTGAAGGATCCCTCTCTACTTTCTTCCAATATCTTGACTAGAGATCCCTATCCCTCTTCATTAAGGAGATCTTTAGACACAGATCTCAGATCCTACAAACCCTGCCTCATTCAGGGATGATTCGGGCAATCACATCATACTTTTAGGTCAATCCAGTGAGTTAGAGAAACAAGCGACGAGTTGATTTCCAGGGTATTTCAGATAGTAGAGCAGTGAGATTTCACGTATTTCCTCAACCGCATCTTTGGAAGGAGAACCAATAACCTCATGATTGTTACATAGGTGCCAAACATCACATCAATCCACTCACACCTAGAGCAACAAAGGGTTTAGTACCAGATGGTTCCCAAATAGCCCCCCCCCCCCAAACGGGTTCCTCTCCAACTAGCAAAGCATCCAAAAACTTATCCAAAGCTTATTTCCTTTGGCCTCGGATGTTAGGAGTATCCCCCACTCCTACATACCCTCGGATTCATGCAGGAGACTCCTCGTTGGATCCAAGGTACTTTGATAACAAGTCAGTGCCATTGTAGTCCCCCTCGCCATCAGCTACCAGACTCGAGCACTCTTAACATCATCAACCTCCAGCCCTGGACTTTCACTTACCTTCTACATGATCTGGTCATATACATGTTTATGAGGCCTATTATTGTATCCTCCTTTTTTTACTTCACTTTACCCTAGATTTAATGTTAGCAACTTCTAGGAGTTGTGTTTGCACTCCCACACCGTTCTCATCCTAGTTGTATTGTTAAGTCCCATTGACCTATTTATGGTCATTGATTGGGCATTAATAAAATTATCTCATCTTATTGGGGAATAATTTGACTTGAGTAATGGCCTTTTGAAATCAAGTAAAAGCCAAATCAAACAACAAAGAAAAATCATGATAGGAGGCAAGGAAAGGCAGCACAAAACGCTAAATGAAAGATATCCAAAGACAATAAAGGTCACACCCATTGGGCATGGTTAGGTTTTTCCATTTGGGATGGTTTCTTTCTTCTTTCCTCTGCACTGAAGATGACTTGGATTGGAGAAGATGAGTTTATTATATATGCAGAGTTGAAAAGCATTTAAGGGGTTGGAAATTTTTCTTAGATGCTTTGATAGGCGGACATCTCACTTATCCATGCTTTAGTTTATGAGACAACTACTTCCACCACAAGTGAACGAATTCATGGCAGCTTGTCACCTACTTCTCATTATGGTGCAACCAACTTCTTGGGTGGGTAATTTGTGATTTTTTTTTAATTATGTTTGATTTTAACTATTTGAATGTATTGGAAGCCCAATGAATCAATTTTTAAGCAATGTGATAGTATATTGAAGTGCACTTGTTTTGAATTACTTCACTTGCAGTGTACAATTGTTTCTTGCATCACTTCCAATTGCGTTGCTACTAATACTTCTAGAAATCTGATTTCAACAATTACAAATTTCATTTCCAGAATTACTTCACTTTTGACTGCCCATCAACAAGTCAAAAGTTAAACGTTGTTATATGTTAATCCAATTGAAGTTTGACACAGGAAAGTTAAGTGGATAATAGCATACATCCTCAAGGGACACCCCCTAGAGACTGGAAAACGCCAGTTTGAATAAAGATACTTTTAATTGTGACAAGGTTGACTATCTAAAAGTGTCATGCAAGTATGCCAATAGAGATTTGCATGATAACAATGTCAAGGATTTATTTGTTGTTATATGCCTGTTTAACCATTGAAATTTGTTGTAATTTAGTCTCTTAATTACTATTTATCTTAGCCCTAATTTTACACTTTCTTACCATAGTTTCCAGGGCTATATTTGTTGCTATCATATACTGTTATATCGTCACAATCCCTAATTTCTCAAGCTAGTTTATGATAGCCAAGTGTAATTTCTTGATTTTATGTGCTTGGGAATATATCTTAGCCCTCTATTGGCAGACCTAAGTCTCTAGAAGAACCATAGGAACCTTTGAACTCAAATCTGGGAATTACTCACTAACCACTTTAAAGTTTTAAACCCTGAATTCTTATCTCTATCATTTGATAGGCAATCATTGTAAAACCCTTAGGGGGCACTTAGCTTAAGTTGATTGGGTTATTCAATCTTTAAGAGATTCAAGTGAAGGGAGTAGTGAAGCCTCCCTTCTGTTGGACTGTGTCCATCACTAAAATAAGCGGAGCAGTTGGTGAGGTGATAGTGGTGATATTCCCATTGTTGCACTGTGTCTAGGTCACTTAGTCAGGCATTGCAAGTTTGCAGTGAGGTGCTAGATTTTGTTGTAACAATGCCAAAAGTGCAACTTACTCTAAAGCCTCTGCAAATACCACTCCCACATGGACACTAGAGACAACCCAACTACAAAACAGTGATGCAAACATCGCAATTTTTTTGCCAAAACGATTTAATCGCCGATTTTTTCGGCGATATTTTATTTTCAAAAACTCGCCAAAAAATAGCAATCCAATCGTTAAAAATCGCGGGGTCACGAAACAGCAAATTTTAAAAGCGATTTTTGGTTTTTTTTTTCATTTTTTTTCAGACAGAAGGAAAGAGTGAGAGCTAAGGAGGAGGATAACACATCTACAAGGGGAAAATAGGAGAAAAGTGAAGGAATTTAGCATCCCAAGCAAAAAAAAAAAAAAAAAAAAAACAAGTTTGGACCAAGTTTTTTCAACAAAGCGTGTCTTTCAGGTATAAGCATCAAATTTGGCCTTTTTTTTCTTGTTTTTCCTTGGGTTACTATCACTCATTTATTTTCCATGATTCTTGTTTGGATTTGATTGTGTTTTTTTTTTTCATTTTTGTTGCATTTAGTGGAGAGGGTTTATTTTGGTCAAAAATGCAAAAACTTGATTGTTAGATTTATTTGTTTAATTTCTTCTTGTGCCCTAGTTTTTTCCATCATTTTTGCTTCGGATGTGTATTTTTTACCATTATTGTTGCATTGAGTTGAGGGTTTTTTTTGTCAAAAATTCAAAATATTATATGTAATTTTTATTTTTATTTTTTTAACTTGCAATTCTTCTTGTGCCCTAGGTTCAAACTTCAAACTTCATCTTACATTAAAACTTGAGTTCAACAAAGTTACAAACATGCCAAGGAAATTGGACCCTTTGTGGAAATTTGGTGAACCTGATAGAGGGCTTGACAGATCAAATTTGACTTGCAAGTTATGTTGGCATCATATGACAGGGGGGGTATACAGATTGAAGTATCACCTTGCACAAGTTCTTAGACATGAGGTAGGGCCTTGCACAAATACAAATCCAAAATCATCCGAAGAGCCATCAAATCATTGGAAGAAATAGAGAAAACCAAATTGTCCAAGCCAGCTCTAAAGAGTCAACTAGCAAGGAGTAGAGTGTCAGGATTGGGAGGTGAACATGAGAGTGGTATTGGTTCTACTTCACCATTGGCATTTACAACCAACCATGTAGCTACCTCATCACTTTTTTTATCCTAGAACCACGCCCGGTTCACAACCATCTATCTCTTCAGTTATTAAAAAAAGGGAGAAAGAAGAAGCTGACAAGTTGTTGGGCAAGTTTCTTCTTTGGAGTGATATTCCTTTCAGCATTGCAAGGAACAATCCATTTTTCCAACCCACGGTTGATGTTATTGTTATTGTTGGGCCAGGGTACAAAGTCCCATCTTATGATGACTTTAGAAGGCACATTCTTCAAAATGAAAAGGTTGACTGCACTAAGAGATTGGAGGAGTTTAGTGCATCATGAGCACACAAAGGATGCACTGTGATGTCAGATGGTTGGACCGATCAAAAGGGTAGAATCCTTATTAACTTTTTGGTTAATTCAAAATTGTCCCATGGGGACAATGTTTATGAAATCTGTTGATGCCTCTGCACATATCAAAGATGCACGGTTATTATGTGATTTGTTGGATGTGTTCATTCAGGAGGTGGGTCCAAAACATGTTCTCCAAGTCATAACAGACAATGTTGCAAATTATGTTGTTGATGGCAAGTTGTTTATGGAGAGGCATCTTACTTTATTTTGGACACCTTGTGCTGCACATTGCATTGATTTCATGTTGGAGGACATAGGAAAAATTCCTTTTGTCAAAGATATTGTTGAGTCATCAAAAAGCATTGCAAAATTTATATATAATCATGCATCTATGCTTCATTTGATGAGAACATTCACCAACAAGGAGTTGGTGTTCCCTGCCATTACATGGTTTGCCACTAGTTTCATATCTCTTCAATCCCTCTTGAATTCTATGTGGGATGTGAAGAGAATGTTCTTTTAGAGGAGTGGTGTGGTTTGGCATTTAGCCGCAAACCAGAGAGAGACCATATGCAAGTTAGTTTCATACCATGAAAGTTTTTAGGTGGGAGTGCAGGACGTTTGTAGCATTACTGAACCTTTGGTAAAGGTTCTTTGATTAGTTGATGGAGACAAGCCCGCAATGGGCTACTTGTATGAGGCAATGGATAGGACCAAAGAATCCATTCGGACCTACTATGATGATAAGGGGGATGAGGGGTTAGAGAAACAACAACTCCTATGGGAAGTGATTGATGAGCAATGGAACAATACATTCCATCATCCCATTCATGCTGCAAGGATCTACTTGAACCCCGCATTTGCTTACTCCTGTGATTTCTTATTTGATGCTGAGGTCATGGATGGATTCTTCACTTGTATTCAAAGGATGGTGCCATCTCCAACAGAACGCGCAGAAATCTCCAAAGAAATGGAGATATACAGGATGGCAAGTGGGACATTTAGATTTGACAT
>APFE030259979.1:10094-22147 GCA_000404065.3 Pinus taeda
AGGATAAAGTTGTTTGTGATGTGATGCCTATGGACGTGTGTCACATATTGCTGGGGAGGCCTTGGCAATATGACAGAGCAGCCATGCATGATGGAAAAAGAAACACCTACAAGTTTGAGAAAGATGGTGTTAATCATACATTACTGCCACTACCAGAAGAAGGTGGACCGGGACAGAAGACGGATCCAAAAACTCTGTTGTTTGGAGGAAAGGAATACTTGGAGCAGATAGTGGATGTACAGTTGAAATAGGAAGAACTCAGAGCAGCTGAGTTGGAAGAGGAAGTTCATGCGAACGAAGAAGAGGATCAGCTGGAAGAGCTGGTATCTGAACCGACAAGTGAGACTGTTAAAACTTGTAGTTTTCAAACTGACAAGTTGTGCATGAATGCAGGTGAGGAGATAGTAACAACAGAAAGCTTGGCTTGTGAAAGTATTGAAGATTGCACAGAAAGTTTCTCAAAAGAGATGATAAGTTTATGGCATGAGTTAAATGTTCTAGAGAAGAGGTTAGAAGTACAGAGGATAAGTATTCAGAATATAAAGACAGAGATGAATGAAAATAAAGAGGTTCGAGAATACAGAGGCATTCTCGGGGAGGATGATACTGAGGATAGAGTGAGTGATAATTTCAAGAATGATTGGGATCAGTATACTGAAATGCTGGCAAAGGGAAGTAAGGTACTGATGCCTTATGATTTTTATTCTAACAAGTGTTTTGTGAGTGCAGGTATTGGTGCAGAACATTTGACTCAGTTGAGGAGAGAAGAAGTTTTCTGTTCCAGAGGAAAAGAGGGTGAGTATGATCGGGTGGCAGTCAGAACAGAAACAAGCATAGAAGCAAGAAGTCAGCGGGTGACAGTACAAACTGAGCAAGCCGTCTTAGCTCAGCAGGCAGCAAGAAATCAGCAGCTTGAAGAATTATTGGATAAAGAAATTGAGCTCATTAGAAGAATCATGTTGAAAGCATCTCAGCGGAAAACATCAGCAAGGAAGAGGAGCAGCGGAATCAGCAGCAAGATGAAAACAGAGACAGATTATGAAAGTGCAGCTAATGGAGCAAGACAACATAACATATGGAGACCTGGAGAAAGGGGACTTGCAGAACAAAGTATGGGATCCAGGCGGAAAAGATAAAAAAAACAACATGATCAGGAGATCATGATCATTTTCAACCTTGGGAGTCTGATGCAGGAGCAGGCGACTCAGAGAAAAGCCTGCACTTTCTATGTTTTTTTTCCCAGTTAAAAATATGTTTTTTTTCCTCAAATAGGAAAAAAAATAAGACATGCTATCTTTTCTCTAAAAGTAGGATTAGCATGGAGAATAAAACTTACTAAATGGTAAAAAGCTTAAATTATTAGGTAAAAGCCACTTTTGTACTAAATAAAGATTTACATTATGAGTAAAAAAAGGAAAAAGATGTAAAAACTTAGCTGCCAAGGAGGAAAGATTTCCTCTCATGTAGAATTCTAGAATTAGGAATTTATTTTGTGTATGAAAAGTAGGAAGAAGAAAAAAAATTAGCAGCTCTTCAATGTAAACAGTGTGTCTTAGATTGAAAATGAGAGCGCAGATCTGTGTAGGACATGTATGTATTTTGACTATGCAATAAGGAAGAGAGATATCTTCCGCGCAGTAAATATTTGAAGGGATTAATAAAAAGGTTTGGATGTTTTTTTTGAGTAACTGTGTTGTCCATTATATGCATATATATGTATGCCTGTAGAATTTCATAAAAGCGTTGTGGTATTACATTTGGGAACACTGTGGCAATGAACCAGCAACTAAACCTTATGTAAAATGTGTTAAGGCGCACCATAAATCTGTTGAAAGGCTGATAGCTGTGCGTGTAATTATGAAGCTGTGGGTGGATTCATTAACCATAGTTGTGCATGTAATTGTGAAGCTATGCATGTAATTGTGAAGCTGTGCGTGCGATATTTCCTATAATTGAATGTTGTAGTAATTTATATGGTTTAATTGAAAATCGCAGCACTGTGTGGATATTGTGTGGACAGGGCATGGACATTGTATGGACAGTGTTTGCGTTTAACCCTCGGTGCACACAATTAAATATAGATCGTTTCTATTATAAAGTGTTGTGGTGTGTATGTTCCAACTGCTGTGTGCGGAATATTCATAATATGGTGACAGCTTAATTATAAGGTTTTCCATCACTGTTTTGCGTACATTTCCATGGATATCCTTATACAAAAAGTGCATTTGCAGCATGAGTTTAGTTTATAATTGTTGTGCGCCTGTATATGCGTTCCCACTATAAATGCGTGATCCAAGGGAGAGAGAGTCGAGTATTGAAGATATTGTAATCAAATTGGAGTGATTGTCATTAGGGCCAGAGACCAGTCCATCATCACTCCTCCACCCAACTCGTTTGCTAACATGCCCATGGTCTTCTTGGGTGCGACCGAATGAGCAACACACTGATGCATAGTGTCCTAGATGATATTCGAGTGTGTGCTGGTGGTCATGTACATCAATTGTCAACTACATGTTCAACTTTAGTCGGACTTTCTTCTTGTCTTCGCCTTGGTGAGTGTGCTGAATGGGTTGGATTGAATGTGTGCACACGATGACATGCATGCTTCTGAATTCCCTTGCATGTGATCAACAACAATTCTCACCATGTCTGCTCCGTGCTAGCTATTGGGATGGATCTCTAACTTGTACAGGCATAGTTTCATTCATGAGTGCATGTTGCGTCCCATGTTGTTCCTGTTCCTACTACAACTCATTCGCTTGTGTGTGCAGGTCATGTTCTTCCTTGAGTTGCTACTTCAGCACATGAAACTACTTCTCTATTCCATTCTCTAACTTCATGTGATCTGCATGTCACGCTGTCACCTCATAGCTTGAGTTTCCAAATTTGCTTTCACCACAAGTGGATCTGCTTGAGCTTGCAACTTCGTTCCACCTCTGTGTTGTCAACAACCTTCCTCTTGTGTTCGTTGCAACTGGTGTGCTACCCTTAGCTATTATTCATGATGTTGCTACCATCACATCTTGATGTCCTTGTGTATGAACAATTTGATATCTTCACGAGTAGACAAGCTCCTATACACTTGATTGACTACATCCCCAAGTGTGCTCTGAATGGTGTCTTAGACTTTGCTCTCCTTGAAACCATTGTACTTATGCTACTAAGAGGAAGATCTGTGATACCTGGAGACATGCAAACAATCATGGAAAGCAATTTGTCAGTCAAAAGCCAAAATGAAATTGAGTACTAACTTGCAACATACCTGTGTGACCGATCATGAAGGTCGTGCAATTTCGGCTCCGGGGTCAAGAGACTGAATACCAAAACTACGCTAGGAATAGTCTCGGCTACTGGGAGGCTAACTGGCTATTGGAACTATGCAATGCATAGTCCAGTGTGGCTGCTGATTGCAGGAATTGCACAATGCGCAATCTTAGGTGGAAATGGTTGCGAGCTCACTCATTGTATTACCCAATTCTCTAGGCGATCAATCATTGTCCCTCATATTTGAGCAATGAAAGCTAGGGGAACAACTCATGGGAAGAAATGTTCATTTATGGAGAGGGAGGCAGAGCCTTCCCTCTAGGGATTGCACAATGTGGTCTCAGTGAGGCAGAGTCTGTGTCAAGACTGCCTAGACTTGTCGACAGGCAATTGAAATCGAATGTGAATACAAATGCATGGAGATACTGAGTGTAAACATAAGTGAATGATCATGCATGAAAATGGTGAATGGTAGATTCATAAAATGTAACAAAATGCATGTGGGTGAGGCTAGTCACCGAATCGGTGACCATTTGTGAATAAGAGTTTCATGCATGTGAGAACTGTGAGATGTTAATAAAAACTGAAACTATGCTAATACAAACTAGTATGTATCAAAACGATAGCAAGTTCTCACTAAAATCAAGTAGAAAATGTTCATAAGAAGCGAAACACAAAAAGCGCCATAAATACAACACAAGACATGGAAAGCGGGATTACCCCAAAACAACGCAGATGAATGTACCAAAAGCTCCTAGATGTGATGTGGGATGTCAGACCTGGAACGTTGATGTAAGGAATGAGCTCTACGATGTACGGTTGATGGGTCTTGATAAAATTGAGGTTGTGATGTGCATGCCACAAATCTAGGGAAAGCGACACTTGGTGGGAGGTTTCTGAAATGATCCTTGCATGTAACCTTCAACTACAAAAAAATAGGTCCCTGAAACAAGGGATGCCTTTGCATGCTCCCTTGGGAGAGGAAGCTCACGCATGCAAGTTTGCTTTGCTCAGTCCCGGAGGGAAATGGTCAACTCAATTGCACATGTAAGAGGCTATTCAACTACTGGGAGAAAATGTGCATTTGTGGCTGGGAGATGGGCTAGTTTCTCAGAATATTTGCACAATTTCTGGGCAGAGAAGTTGACTGCTGCCCAGATTTGTGCAAATTCTCGGCTGAGTAGCCCAACTAAGAAGGATTGCACAATTTTCAAGTTGAAGCTTGCTTATTAGAATTGCGCAATTCAGGGGCCCAGCACACTGCGAGTTAGGATTGTGCGATTTCTAGAGAGAAGGCTAGTTGCCCTCCATATTTACACAAATTCTTGGAGGAGCTGCTCAACCTGTTGTTGGACCAAGTTCAGAGGAATAACCTATGAGGGGAATGCAACAATATCTAATGGATAGGTTTTCATTCTGCAAGAAAAACAATGAAGCTTGTGTACTTGACGAAGCAAGACATGTTGTTGTGACAGGTTGGTAGGGAGGCTCCAAAACGAATCTCAGGAATAATTTTGGAGGGTGGTTATAGCCGCTACAACACTTGGTGACACACTGGTAGAACTCCAGCTCTTTAAATGGACCTTGTCTGTGAAAAGCAAGTCTAACAGCTCTAGAAGTATTGTTCAGTTCTTTGTTCATCTTGGTCTCCACACTTGCTTGATTGTAAGATGTAGGATCTGCCAAGCTCTTGGTCGATTGACACACAGTCCAAGCTAAGTCAACACAGTTGTTTCGATTAGGGTTGAGGGGTATATTGGTGCACAAGCAATATAGTTGTGAGAGTCTTAGTTTCATCTCTAGTGTTGCTTCGCTACTAGGAGGCTTGGACAGTACCCCGGCAGAGTCACATAGGAACACAATCATGGCTCCACTACCAGCGAGCGTGGTGAGCACCCCAGTGGAGTTACTTGCGTCAACTCTCTGCGTGGAAATACTTTCTCTTCTTTCACCTTATTGATTTTCATTTTTTCAAACTTTTTTCACTGTTTCATTTTTTTCATTTTTCATCTTCGTAATTGTGCATAACACTTATTCATTTCACAGGTGGAAGAGGGATCCCGACTTATTGAGGGCCGAAGAGGTTGTTCTTGTAGAGAAGTAGTTTATTATACCTCTGACATGCCTGTTAAGGTTTTCCCCCTCACCTTCCTCTACTTGACTGGGCTGATAAGGGTTAACCCAAAAACAACTGACTAGAGTAGGTGACACTAGTAAGCACGAAAGGGTTGTGTTTTTACCAAGGTTTACTTCGAACAATATGTATTTTCCATTGATGTATCATGGACTAAAGACAAAAAGTTCTTACATAAGAGAGTGGACAACATATAACGAAATTTTGATAATTGCTCAAGGCTCTTGTACTTTTCCCATCTTGTTTCAAGAGTCATGCATGGTTTCATGTGAAACTAACCTATGAATGAAAACAAGAAAATAAACAACAAAGCAAAGTAGAAGCAGAAGTAAATGCAGAATGCAAAGCTAGTAAGAAAACAAACAAGCAAGAAAACAAACACACAAAGAAAGAATCAAACATGCATGCAAGAAAACAACTCAAAAGCAAACACTACTCCTACTCCTAAGCTAACAGTGCATGGGTCATCTCATGTGAAGTGATACTTCCAATGTAGCCATCGGTGCATCGGTAGACCCATGTTGGTGAAGGCATGGTTCGCGAACAAGACAGTTGTGTGAACCAACAAACAAGAAAGATGTAATAGTGAAGACAAACATACTCTGAGTTTATAAACGTGCACATAATGAAAATGAGTGAAAGCACATGACATGCACTCTATGGAGCTGCCATGGTGCTGGGCTACACTGCATGCAGATGTAGAGTGTATGAAATCTATTGACTATGAAATGCAAGAAAACGTGAGAAAGGTAGACCACTTACGTTGCACATGTGTTATTTCTATGTAAGATTCCTCCAATTCATGAGTGATGGTATCGTGTAGTTCGAGTGGAGGAAGAAAAATATGGGTGTTTGGTTGATCTTCAATGAAAAGTAGAAAGTGATGAGGAGCCTTGAGTGTTTCAACAATTTCTTGACCAAAAGTGAAACCAACCTCATGAAAGCGACGACCTGACATAACCATCAGCTCAGGCTGAAGTGCCTCGATAATCTGTGGGGTTTTGTCTTCGTTGACAGATAGATCATTGTAGATGAGTGTCTTAGAGAGATTAAAAATGATTGAATCAACATCATGATCAGATCAAGGAGTAGAGAGATCACAAAAACCAAGATCAGAAAATCCGGGATGTTTGTCGACACCCTCATCATTTGATGAATCAGGCAAAGGGGTAGATGAGAAGCAAAGATGTTCACCCTCTGTGTTTTCATAAATGATATATGATAGATTGGATGGATTTTTGGAGGAAGATGTGTCCTCTCCACACTGTGATAATAGATTGACATCCGACATGTCCTATGAATGATCGGAAGTAGGAACATTCGGAAATGGGCTTTCATAGGGGAAATTAGCAGTGGCAGAATCACAAGGGATGTCAAGATGAAGCCGATGAAGCATGGCCGGAAGAGAGTCATCCTTCACCACGAGTTCTTCTTTAGATTCCCACACACACTCATCATGAATGATGGTGCAGGTTAGAGGCATAACACCAACTCCGTCGACAACTTGATCCTCGTTCACAATAGGTGAGGAGTCGGGAATGGAAGAATGTAAGACTATACAATTGAGAGGATCAACAAAATGCGAGGATGGATGTCAAGGGAAGGAATCCGCTGACAACCAACAAGCTTGCAAGCCAAATCTGTGTGGCTATCAAAAGCAGGTGGGGTGGGAGGATGTGACAGTTGAACAAAAGTATGTGCATGATCTCCCACATCACTTCGCGGTGGTGGAGTTGTTTAATGAGGTGAAGGTGGACAGTCACTTATGAAAGTGAGTGTGCCTGTTCGTGATTGCACAGTTCCATCATCAATGTATGAGTGGTATTTGAGTTATTTCAAGAATTATAGATTTTCAAATATGTAAAGAAGAAACTCAAATATCCCATTGAGAAATTCCCAATCAATATCATCTTCGGGGAATCAACATCTAAGATTACAAAAGTGTGTGTGAAACTGTTCAACGTATTCATTGGGTGCTTTTCATAATTTCATAATATCTTTGTTGAGTTCTTTACAATCAAAATGATTGAAAGCACAGTCTATCTCTATGACCAGATGAGTAAGAGAATGAATAGATTTTTTGGGCAGCGTGGCACACCAGTGCATTAGGTGCCCACGAATCATGTAGACGAACAACACACAACTCATATATTTTTCAAAGAATCCATGTCTTTCGCATGAGTCTACAACACGAACCGCATGCCTAACCAAGGCTACATGGCCTCCACCATCATATGTTTTATGAGACAAGTTATTCGAGAGCTTTCCTGAGATAGTGAAATCATTTCCATAAGACATACATTTTTGAAAAGCAACTTAGTAGTTAGTCATGATAGATATGTTGAGATTCAAAATAGATGTGAGGACTAGCTTGTCATATGGCCCTCCTTTTAGCACCAAAATGTTGATGGTGTTGGACCTGCCAACATGTAAGGGGATCTCCCTGGTAAGAAGTCCCAATTAGACCTCAGATTGTTTGGTGTAGGAGTCCTAGCAGTGGGTCGTATGTTAATGCCTTGACCGTGATTTCACATAGAGACAACCAACATCACTCCATTAGTATCAATGGTGTGAAAACTACACTGAGTCAAGGAAGGTGCATGAGAGGTTCTAATACATGGGGATTGAGATGAGTGTGCCCCTTGGAAACCTATGATAGCATGCAGTTTAGAAGTGAACACACGAGAAAAGATACATCACAACATGGAAGGAAAGTTAGCGAGCAATCCAAAGTGATGGTTGAACCAACAACACATTTCACAAAGATTCATACATACTTATACAAAATAGTCTATACATGCATGCGTAAGCAGAAAAAACATATATCATTTAGAGTAAACCAGATAGCATAGAACATAATACAACATATGCATGAAAAGTGTTGGCTTTTTTTATATTAAGAAGTGTAAGTTCAAGTCACACAATACATTCATGTCCAACCACTAGTCCCAATAGTGGAACGTTACATCCACAACCGCCTTCTCCTCCAAAGAGATATATTAGCTCTCCATAGTGGAGAAGCCAAGGCTTGTTACAATATTGTCGAAGCTCTCTCCAAGATAAACTTATCAGAAGCTTGGCTGACCAAAAGCCTATACAATGAGTTATGAGTGAGTATTTATAGCAAAGGGTAGGGTGACCCTTGACATTCCCCTTTGTGATAGTTCATCTACGCTCATTACTCTTCATCTACTATATGACTGTTACATCCAACTATCGACACTTGACTTGCACTTGACAAGACGTTACATTACAATGCACATGTACCATGTGAGACAAAATGGCTTGAGCAAACCATGCAAGACATCACTGAAAATTAGTCTGTTGTGGTGAGACCAACTCTTTGATATGCTTGTGATAGTGAATTTTGGTGAGCTAGTGTCAATCTTGGTCGTCAATGATGGTGTGCATGCACTCCATGGTGACATCTTGTTGAATGACCTCTTGCCTCTGTTGCATTCAGGTGCATTTGTATGGCTACTCCATCCAACTCATATGCTAACATGTGCATGGTATTTTTGGGTGCAGCGAACCAGCAACACACTGAGGCATAGTGTCCGTGTTGATCTTCTAGTGTGCACTGGTGTTCATGCGCATCAATTGTTAACTGCATGTTCAGCTCTAGTTGAACATTCTTCTTGTCTTCACCTTAGTGAGTGTGCTGAATGGGTTGGATCTCATGCATGCGCACGATGACATGCATGTTGTTGAAATCCCTTGCATACAATCAACAATGCTTCTCACCATGTATGCTGCATGCCAGCTGTTGGTATGGATCTCTAACTTTTACAGCCACAGTTTCATCCATGAGTGCATGTTGTGCCCCCTATTGTTCTTGTTGATGCTACAACTCATTTGCTTGTGTCTGCAACTCATGTTCTTCCTTGAGTTGCTGCTTAACCACATGCAAATGCTTCTCTATTCAATTCTCTACCTTCATGCGATCTTTATGTCGCACTGTCACCTCATAGCCTGAGTCTCCAAAGTTTCTTTCACCACAAGTAGATCTGCTTGACCTTGCAACTTTGTTCCACCTCTATGTTGTCAACAACCTTCCTCTTGTGTTTGTTGCATCTAGTGTGTTGCCTTCAACTATTGTTCATGATGTTACCTGTTGTGATGTTGATTCCATCACATCTTTATGTCCTTGCCTATGAACAACTGGATATCTTCGTGAGTAAGCAAGCTCATAGACACTTGATCGACTGCATCCCAAAGTGTGCTCTAAATGGTGTCTTTGACTCTGCTCTCCTAGAAACCATTGTACACGTGCTGCTAAGAGGTAGATGAACAAGTGCGATACCTGGAGACATGGTAACACTCATGGCAAGAAATCTGTCAGTTGAAAACCAAAATGAACTTGAGAAGTGACCTGCAACATACCTATGTGACTGATCATGAAGGTCGCACAATTTCGGCTGGGGGATCGGGAGACTGAATGCCAAAACTACACAAGGCATAGTCAGGGCTGCTCGGAGGCTAACTAACTATTGGAGTTGCATAATGCACAATCCAGTCTCACTACTGACTATTGGAATTGTGCAATGTGCAATCTCAGTTGGCAATGGTTGCAGGCCCAATGACTGCATTGTGCAATTCTCTGGGCCGGTAGTCATTGTCCCTCAAATTTGCACAAACAATCCTGGAGAACAAATCATCGGTAGAAATGCACATTTTTGGAGAGGAAGGCAGAGCCTTCCCTCTCTCGCTTGCGCAATTTGGTCTCGGTGAGGAAGAATGCGGGTCAATACTGCCCATACTCACTCACGGCAACTGAAATTGAATGTGAATGCAAATGCATGGCAATACTGAGTGTAAGAATAATTGAATGATCATGCATGCAAATGGTGAATGATAGATTCATAAAATAGAACAACATGCATGTGGTTGAGACGTGTTTCCGAATCGACGGTTGTTTGCAAAAAATAGTTCCATGCATGTGATAGCAGTGAAATGTTAATAAAACCGAAACAATGCTAGTACTAGCTAGTATGTATCAAAATGACAAAAAGTGCTCACTCAAATCAAGCATTTAGTGTTCACATGAAGTGAAACACAAAAAGTGCCAGAAACGCAATAGAGGGCATGGAAAGTGGGCTTACCCCAAAACAATTGAGCGGAATGTGCAAACAACTCTAGATACAATGTGGGATGTTAGAGCTACAAGTTTGATGTGAGGAATGAGCTCAGTGATGTTTGGTTGATGAGTTTTGATAAAATCGAGGTTGTGATGTTCCTTCTAGAAATCTAGGGAAAGCAAGATTTGGTGGGAGGTTTATGAAATGATCCTTTCATGTAACCTTCAACTGCCAAAAAGGGATCCCTGAAACAAACAATGTGTTTGCATGCTGCCTTGGGAGAAGCATCTCATTCTTGCAAGTCTGTTTTGCTCGGTCCCGGAGGGAAATGATTAGCTCAGTTGTACATGCATGAGGTTGCTCAACTACTCGGAGAAAATGCGCATTTCTGGCTAGGAGATGGGCTGGATGCTCAGAAGATTTGTGCAATTTCTGGGCAGAGTAGTTGACTGCTTCCTAGATTTTTGCAAATTATGGGCTGAGCAATTAAGCTGGGAAGGATTGCGCAATTTTCAGGGGGAAGCTTGCTGAGCAGAATTGTGCAATTGTGGGGCCCAATAGGCTGCGAGTCGGGATTGCACAATTTCTAGAGGGAAGGCTAGTTGCTCTCCAGATTTGTGTAAATTCTTGAAGGAGCTACTCAGCATGTTGCTGGACTAAGTCCAGAGGAACAACCTATGATGGAAATGCAACAAGCTCTAATGGACAGGCTATCATTCTGCAAGAAAATCAATGAAGCTTGTGCACTTGATGAAAAAAGATATACTGTTGTTAAAGGTTGGCAGGGAGGCTCCAAAACGAAGCTAAGGAAAAATTTTGGATGGTAGTTTTATCGACTACAACAGGACCTAATTAGGATTGTGTGGTTTTGGAAGCATGAATTCCCTTTAAATATAGTTTATTCTGTTGGCATTATGATTCAGGTGTTTTCCTTTATGGAAACTCACTCAGAGGTATGATAGAGGTGATGGCAACTTAATTAGATGGCAGATCTAGTGCAGTAAGTCAAAAGAAAGGTATACACAGGTTGACCATGATGAAAGTGCGTATATACACGGGTTTGCGGAGAAAAAGGCGCGTATACGTATACATGTAGGTTCACAGAAGGAAAAGCGCGTACATGGTTTTGGTCCGTGGTATTTGGTCCATGGTATTTTGGTATTGGTCCATATTTGCTTCGAAATGATGACCCCAAGTATTGGGTCCAAGGTATTGTTTCTACATGGTTTTGGACCATGGTATTGAGAAAAGCCTAACCTATATAAGGAGAATATCATTAGACAAAAGGAGAGTGCAAGGAATGGATGTCTAATGAAGTGGGAAGATCTAGTATTGTTGGTTATCAGTTTGTGCTGCTTGGCTCGGGTTGGATATGACAGGGAAGATATAAGTAATTATCTTTAGATATGTACGCGGGTTGTCTCTGGTGAAAACGCGTATACACGGGGTTTTGATATAGTCAAGTAGCGTATGCATTATGAGATTTGGTGTTTCAGGTTGCTGTTGATTCTAGTGGTTGTTGCAGAGTTCTGGGCTCTGGTTTGCGCTCTGTGTTTTGATGACAGGGTTTCAGTGAT
>APFE030259979.1:22879-46797 GCA_000404065.3 Pinus taeda
AATCATTCTAAGCTACGAAGGAGATGAACAGGTAAAAAGAGAAAAGCTTCAAACTCTTAGAATCTGGTATGAAAATCTTAAGATGCATAGTAACGAAAGCATAGCTAATTACTTCTTGTGTATGGATGAGATTGTAAATTGTATGAGGGATTTGGGTGAAGAATTTAAGGAAGTTGTCTTAGTTGAAAAGGTTTTGAGATCCCTATCTGCTAAATTTGATTCCAAAGTGTCTGCCATAGAAGAAAAGGAGAATTTGTAGAAAATCACCATGTCACAGCTTCACAGAATCTTAACTGCTTTTGAGATGCGAAAAGAGGGATCATCAGAAGTCCCATTCAAAGCATCAGGATACATGTCAGAGGATGAAGGTGATGTAAATTTTGTGAAGAATCTTGAACGGGGAACTGGGCGGTTCAAAGCTAACCTACCTTTCAAATGCTTTTAATGTGGTAGAGTTGGTCACTACGTTGCTAAATGCCCTCGTAACAAAGGAAAGATGTTTGAAGAAGGTGATAGAAGCTATTATACCCATGTTAAAAGTAATGACTCATTCAATGGTAGTGAAGACATTAGAATTCTCATGGCATATGAAAAGAAGAATGCAGAAACTGAAGAAGTTACCAAATTAAACGAACAATTGGAGACAGTAACTAGGGTAAGCGAGAAATTGCAGGATATAGTAAAAGATGAGAGCATAACAATTCAGAGACTTGAATCAAAGATCCTCTCTCTAAAAGAAGATCTTGAAAAATCAAAGGAGTAGAACAGAGAAGCTCTTGAAGAACATGAAGTGATCAAATTAAAGCAACAAGTGGAAGAAGGAAGAAAAGTGGAAGAAGACCTAAGGAAACAGTATCTGGAAAAGGAAGAACAACATTAGGTTGAGGTAAATATCTTAAAAGGTAAATTAGAAGAAAAGGATAAATTGTTGCGATTTCAAAATAGTACTAATATTTTGGATGACATTCTTGGTAGTCAAAGATCCCTTATTATCAAAACTGGTCTTGGCTTCCATGAATTTGTTGAAGGGGAATCTAGCTCACAAGGTGAAGCAAGAAACTCGAATGAAGTGCTCAAAAAGGAACAACCAAGGAAAAAAATTCCTCAAAGAAAATCCCTTGCTCTTAACCATGAAAGTGATAGATGATTATTTCCTCCAATGAATAATGTTGAATGTTATGTATGTCATAATCTTGGACATGTTGCAGCCAGATGTAGAAGTAGAATGGTTCAGGCCCATCACAAAAAATCAACACATGCCAGGTATTTCAGAGGATATTGCTTTGCCTGCAATGCATATGGACACAAAGAAATTGATTGCAATAGAAGGAACATGAAAAATGTAAGATGTTATAAATGCAACAAACTTGGACATAAAGAAACAGAATGCAGGAGCAATTTTCAAAATTCAAAACAAGAGGACCATACATCATCACAGTTTCAGAAGATAGAATTAGAGACAGAAAGGTGTGACATAACTCAGTTAGCTGACATAACAGACACAGGGGATACTGAAAGTGAAGAAATTCAGTATTCCAATATGGGTAAGATAGAATTGAGTTTCAACCTATATTTTTTTTTTTGTAAGCTTGGTAGTACTTTCTCTATTAATATTATCCAACCACTAACATGTTTTTCACAATAATAACAGGTGGCCTCAACCTACCCGTAGGAAACCAGGTTGGCGACCTATCAGTGTGAAAAGATGTCTAAAATTTAAATAAGTCTTTTTCCACCATCCATGCAACATTTCCTATTCTATCTATAATAAACATCAACTTAGGAAAGTAAAGGCTAATCAACATATAACACAATTTTGTCTAGAAACCTATTTTACTCGTTTGAAGAGTCGACCATGGATGGGGCTTTCACACTGGACCCTGGCATCATGCTTCTCCTCATGTCCTGTAGAATTTTCTCTATCATGCTCAGAGCTACATTTTTTCGGTATTCTTGGATTTGGACTGCTACTATCTCCCTATGGAGTTCCTTCCTGCTAGGCTCCTTTGTTTCGACTTCCTCCTATACCTCTTGTTCCTCATATAATTCTTGTTCCTTGTTTATTGCCATAGCTCGAGCTACTATGTTTTTCATAACCGACTATTACTAGATTGTTTTCCATAATAGAGTATGTCAGCCGCAGGTGTTCTTCGGGTCTTGCACCATAGCTTCCCACTCTTATGTCTCAATATCTTGCTTGGTGATACTGTCATTGAGTTCCCTCTCCCACCTGGCTATTTGTGCTCTTAACTCTGATGGGTTGCTAGCCATGTAAGCACTGATAAGAGTGTACATATGCTCCTTACCAGACTTCCTACCTCATTTTCTTTGGCTTCTACTGTAGGTTGCATCCCCCTAGATGGTCCTTTTCCCTACCTTCCCAGTTCCTCTATTGCCTCATTTGGCCACCTCTTTTCCTTCTCTAGCCATGCTTTCTTTGTCCCAGCTGCATTTTTCTTCACTTGAATCATTCTCCACTTTAGGTTTTCTCTCTATAGTGCTATGCATGATCCGGACCTCCAAACTGTGTTGCACCCTGGTTATTATAATACCATTGATTTTCATCGAACAATCTGCGTCCGCAACCTGTGTCCACCACCTTTCTTTTCTTGTTCCTTCATATTCTTTCTTTTCATGTAGCTATCTTTTCTCTCAACTACCTTCGACTCTTTTTGTTTTATCTTTATGTCGCAGCTTTCTTCCATCCAGCATCCCACATGCCCTCTTCTTCCTCTTGCTACCCATTCTTTCATTCCTTTTCCTCATAATGATGAACCTCTAATGCTTCCATTTTTGCCTCTCATTAATTCCCTCGAGCTGCTAGCTCCTCCTACGATGGGTACCTCTCTGCTCTCATGCCACTTGCCAACTTTGTTCTGCCCTCCCTCCTGCTTACCCCCAAGCCTTCCTTGGTCCCTTCCATTTTCAGCCACACCTATCCTTGATCTATTCCTTCCTCTTCCATGCCCTGTCCTTCTTGTTGCCCATCCTACTATCTTGTCCTCCCATATCCCGATGTCCCCTCTATCCTTGGGATGAGGTGGATGGTTTTTGGCACCTCCACCTCCCATCCCCTCTAGCCCACCTTGATTTCCCTATCGAACCCTGATCGGGGGTGAGTTTCAACCTATCTTGAATCCCCAGTGAAGTTATAATATGTTATAGAGATTAGTTTATTTGATTGTTTTCCAAATTAATCTTCTCAACATTAATTAACTGTCACTTCTTCATAAAATTAAATACATTTGTTGGGCAGTGAACATAGTTTACTAGCATCTTTCTTTATGATAACTTTGAAATATTTTTTTTGAATGTTCACGTTCATAACTTCTTAGAATTCTTTCTTCCAAATCTCTTGAAACTAAATTACTTTTTTAAAGGTAAAGAATCAGCCCTTTCATTGCATTCAAATAATTTAGGATGAAATACCTGTTTACATAAGCTTAAAACATTGGTCATCCATAAATTCAAAACAACAAAATATTTTATATGATTTGGCATAATTACCTAACCTAGATTTATCTCAAAGGACAACATAGTCAGTATATTAACATTCGACAAAGGTCATTTCATTAAATCCAACTTCCCCTTCTACAATCAAGAAACCACATTCCTTGACAACAACATAGATACATAACCCATATAATGAACATGTACACATCATCAATAGAAGAAGTTAATAAATATACTTAGGCTAAAATTGTTGCGAAAATCAACATGCTTTATATGCCATACTAGTAGTGCTTCAAACAAACAATGAAGTGTGTTCCAAACCCACTTTCCAACATGTACAATCTATCAAGGTTTTCAACCCAGGCTTCATTAATATAACAACACCATGAAACCCACATGAAAGGAAACATTTATCTACAATAAATATGAGCACCTCATGCACACAATAGGGATGCAAGGTTAGGTTGAATCCAGTAATACAAAAAAGTTGTTTAAGACTATAAATAATACCATTGTACAATTTCAGTGGTTTTAAGAGGCTACAATAAAACAAGAATCATGCCATTGTAAACATGAATGGATCTCCATGTTGCTTACTATCAAAAGGGTGTTCAACACACATATATTATCTGCAAGGAGACTTTGGCTAAGCATCACAAATCAATTCGGCTCACAACTCATAATGTCATTGCTTCATTCAAGGAGCTCTTCAATAGTACCAAGCAATTTAGGAGTTAGCCTACATAAGGAATGAGACTAAACCCAAAATTCAAACAAGAATAACATCAACTCACATCATAAATATAAAATCTCATCAAAGGTCATTGAGAACATGAACCAATCATATTCAATCACATATCTTTACCATCCATTCAACCAATAAATACAAGTAATCCAGACTTGTCATTTAGCAATAACAAACCAACCCTTTACATTGCAAAATGCTATTTACACATGAGTATGTTGTAGGAAGCTTATCTTGGATTACAATGAAGATGGGAAACTGAATTCAATACTTCAACTCTCCACCCAACCATAGAAAAGTCGGAGCCAAGCTACTTGCATCTGTCACCCCCGTGATAGATTCCAAGGGTTTGAGGTGGTCTTGCTAAATATAAAATAGTAAATGTCTACTAGCTAAAACAAGGACTTCAAAGGTCCTTCCACATCCACCCAATAATTATTCAATAGTTAATAACCTTGAGGGAATCTAGAGGCATGTTGCCACCACCGTTCATCTTAAAAAAATGATCAATAATGAAGATGAACCTAGAGTCCCCTTACCTCCACCCTCAAACTAATAAAGTGATGTCAATGTTTCCCAAGGAATCCAAAGGCCTACTACCACTGCCCTTCATATTTTCAATAGAAAGAAATTAGCACAGGGAATCCATAGGCTTGTTTCCTCCACCCTATAGCCATTTAGTAGAAGGCACACATACTCTAGGGAATATAGAGACTTCACCTTCGCCCTGGTAGCATACAACAGAGTGGTTCCACCCAATGAGGGAATCCAGAATCCCACTGCCAAATTAAACAACAAGTAATGGAGACTTCAAGATTTCTCTTTATGAGGATCCAAGGGAGAAAACCCTACCCTAAGATGTCAAGGGAGTTTTCCCAAGAATGCCATCGCCACCCTCCAACCCCTTGAGTTGTCATGAGATTTACGCTCTTCTAAAGGAAAATCCTCTATTACTTCTATTGCTCGATGAAAAGGTGATGGCCTTCTGATATTAAATGAAAAAAACCACTTTCCTCCCCAATATGTGAAATTGTGGTTGTCCTCTATTACCAAGGAGGATAACACTCTTATCCACTGTTGAGCTTTGTTGTCTTCATGTAGAGGTATACTAAAATTGAGTGCCCCTCTCTATTTATTTATAGAAAGTTCGAGCTTTTTGTCTATTGTGGTATGTTCTTGCTATGCGCTTTGGTGGGAAAAATTCAAGCTCTCTTTATGCTCTATGTGTCTTCTCTCGCTCCCTTTGTTTGGAATAAATCCCCCAATTAAAAAACACTCCCTTCCTTGTTGTTTTGCAGACATTAATTCTCATGTTTCTTATGTCTTTTTGTTGTCTGCCTTGTTGTGGTTTCCCAAGCCAGCATGGGCTTGTCCAAAGAGTTGTAGCCCAATCAATTTCCAATAGTAGTGCCCATTCTATGGACCATTCCTGTGCATTTAAAGCTCAGCATCCAACCTTTAATGGTTCTCATATAGCTCATACTTTTCCTTCCTTTAACAACCAAATTGAATTTCCCAAGCAATTTAACCTCCCAAGACCTGTTCTAACCTATGTACCTTAATCCATTTAATTTTTCAAATTCAATGACATGAGGAAATTAAATGGAAAAATCAATCCATTAACTAGTTGGGTTGGTACAATATCCCTACTTTTAGATCTCATAGCCTTGGTAGAGATGTTTTATGGACCGAAGAGATGTTCCCAAATTAATCAATGCAAATTTGTGTTTGGAATTCATCATTTGGATTTTATTTGTGGGGATGTTATCTTGTAGCTAATTCTTGATACCACTTACGTCCATGGTGCATGTGTCATCATCTAATTCATCATGGGGGTTTATTTATTTTTAAAAAATTCCACATAAACACATAATTAATTATAAGTAATTCATAGGAAAACATTTCATATTCCTAGAAAATTATATATTTTTAACATGCATAACATTTTTAACAATGATTATTGGAGTAATATGGGGATTAGACTCATAATGTTTTCATGTATGTTGGATTTGAAGATATATTTTTCATGGAGATTACTAATATCTTGAGCAAAAATCCTCTTTCAAGATGCGAAGAGGGTGGTGACACCAAGTATGTTTCGTTTACTCAATTCCTAGAGTCTGATTCATTTCCAAAGACTCTAATCAACAAAATGATGAATCAACTGTCCTATCCTTGTGGCACCATGAAGTTATGGCATATGAAGCATTGAACAGTTTGACTATACATCTAGAAGGGACCTTCACAGTGGTTAGTTGAGGCTCATAGGGATTATAAGACACTAGATAAGGTAAAAGGAGATTGCAACACTAGAGTGATTCACAACTTTGAAGGGTCTTGGCAACTACACAAACCATTGGTGTTTCCTACTACTGTCTCTGATATTTGAGGGAAACAAATACCATTGAACCAACTAGGTTTCTTAGGCATGTAGGTTTTTTTTTTCCCAAAAATATATTTTTGCAAACAATGTTGTTATAGATCCCTTCTTGGCTCTAGATCGCAATATGGTGCTACGAGGATCAGTAATTTTAGAGGGAGCCAGTCTTCTTCTAGAGGAGTGTTTCAAGAAAAATGTATTGCCTCAAGACTTAGTAAACCAATGGAAACCTTGTCTGTTGCAAGGTTATTCCTACATCCAATATGAGATTATCACCCTAGATCTAGCAAATTTTATGGTATTTGTGAGACCAATCTCAACCATCTTCATTTTTTTAAAGGTTAAATCGACAAATACGACCTTGTCACGTGTAACTAGGATACAATATTGGATGATCATCCCATATGATAGTATTAGGCTTCTACACGGTAGGTAGAAATGTTTGGATCAGAAACCCCTTGCGAATATGGAAAATCCAAGGATGTTTCAATTCATTTAGTATCATGATTAAGAGGTGGAGTAAAAGGTTAGGGGCCCTCACCCTTATCCAAACCAAAATATTTTAAAAACATCTTAAAGTAAGGTTCTTCACCATTGGACCTGAAATAACTCTCATGGCTAGCATTCTTTTTGGATCAAGTAGCAAAAGTCCCATCTATTGAACTGGATAGCCTTGCATCGAGATCCTTGGTTGCATATTATGAATGAAATGCACTTATGTGTTGTTTTAATGCCTTTTGGAGAACAAGGACTACTCTTTATGAATGGGTACACCAGAATTGGTCTCAAAATATAGGGCTACATTTTTTCCAAAAACATTCTTTATTGTCTTCTTAAACATATAAGGATAAACAAAATGTTTTTTATTATGGACACTAGTTTTGGGGTCGTTTGGGCCTCTTTTTCCAAACATGGTTTCTTGATTTTAATATTCTTCCAATGACATCTCAGTTAATTCCAGTTTGGGTAAGGCATCCCTACCTACCCAGCCATTTGTCACATATACATACCTTATCTGATATGCTGAATTTATTAGGTTGATTCATCAAAATAAACATTGAAAGGATTGCAAAAGGAATAGTCATAGTTTCCTTCATAGGTGTCGAAGTGGTCCCCAGTAAAAGGCTATAAGATAAAATAATTCTTAAATGGAGAGGTAGGTTTTATTTACAATGTATCCATCGTTCCCACATTTACCCAATTTCCCCATCCTAACAGGTTAAACATGAACCAAAGAGTTACTATGTCATGACCCAACCTCAAATCTTCAGGTAAGGAACTGGGGCCTAAAAGTAAAGACAAAATGACAACTCACAACATCCCTCAGGGCTACAAGAACATTCAGGGGCCAAAGAATCACCCTAGGTGACCAAACCAAGAGTTGGGGATATTATTCCCTTAAACTAACCTCCAACAACACACATGACTAGGCCTGGGTGTAGTTGAAGGCCTCCAACCACACACACAACATCGGGTGAGTGTGATTATGACCCAAATTTTCCAATTTAGAGGGTGTGGTCCCGAGATCTGGGCCTAAATTCTAGGACATCCTCTAGAGCACTGCCCATAATTGTGTAAGTCTTCTCCTAATTATGAATGACTTGAAAATAAGTCCAAACATTCAAACTTGCGTCCAAAAGTTGACCTAGAGTTACCAAAGAATATTGCGAATTTTGTTAAACACATGGGAAACATATCAGTTATAGGTCACAAATGCATATATGATCATAGAGTCTAAAAAATATCTAATAATCAC
Source organism: Pinus taeda (assembly GCA_000404065.3). NCBI lineage: Eukaryota > Viridiplantae > Streptophyta > Pinopsida > Pinales > Pinaceae > Pinus > Pinus taeda. The sequence goes on from APFE030259979.1 coordinate 31,214, forward strand.
CAAGAAGGTCTAACTACCTATCATAATAATTGTAATAACATTTTTTATTCCATACATTCATAAACCATTCATACATTCATCAAACCATGTCAAGACCCATGAGTAATATACATCACATAACCAACATATAACTAGTTTACAACCAACATAAAAGCCATAGTGACTTAGCCATAATTTCGCCAACATAATACTACAAATACTAATAGATCACAATAAGGAAACATCTCATATTAGTATATGAAAATACCAACCAAGCTAGGGCCTTCCACATACCCCCCGACCATAGATTGGACTGAACCAAATCTCTCTTTTAGATAATCACCCCTACACCATATTCCAATAATGAATGTGGATCTAATGGAATAAACCAAAAAAAAAACAAACCGGGGATTCCAAAGGACAAAACACCTCAACACTCAATGAGTGATTCCACCTCATGGTCGGACATCACTAACACCAACTGGATCGGTCTTTACCCAAGTTTTGCAAGGCTCAAGGAACTAGTAGATCAACCCACAACCTTTTAGGGGTCCATAGAATTTGTCCAACCTCAATGCACAGACTAGTAACTCAACCCACCAAGGACTCTAGATTGTTTGTCCCAACCTAGGCTTGAGGACTAGTAACTCAACCCAAGCTGTTTGAGGGATTCTAGATTGTTTTGAACCCAAAACCATAAGGAATTATGAGCAACAATCAAAAGATAAGAAAGTAGAAAAAACCCACAACACCATGGCTTTCCAAGAAATGTAAAGAAAAGGCTAAAACCACTACCAATCTAGTCAATCCTCCATTCCAATGACAACACATAACTAGAAAATCACATGCATATACAATGCATCCAAAAATCAATAAGGAGATCATACATCCAACCTTTTACTTGCAAAGTAATCCAAGAATAGTTTTTGATCCACCTGTTCGTTTGTGCTTTCCAACTTTTCTTTCCCTTCTTTCTCCAAATCCAAGTGTGTACTAGAGGGCTTCAAGCATGCTCTAGGAATTCTCTAAGTGTGTAAGAGTATGAGAGAATGAGATAATAGAAGAGATATCCACCAAAAAAGTGTCAGAAGGATAACAACTGATCCTCATAGGCCTTTTTATCATTAGCACCTCTATTATCTTCATTTTTCTTTTAATTTCCTCCTCATGCAAATGTGTCCCCTTTCATCTTCCTTTTATCCCATTTTCATTTATTTACATAAAAAAATGTCGATTCCTTTCCCAATTTCCATAGCCATTAATTAATCACAAGTGATACCCACCACTATGTTTTTCCCATCATTCAACTTGGAATATATGCCCGATGACCTTAGTTATAATTTTTTTTACATAAGAAATAAATGAGGGAATGTTACAAACCCCTCCCTCTTGGGGGAACATCACCCTCAACGTTCAATTACACCTATAACTCAATCAAAGATGCTTCCCTTGGATATTTATACCATAGCTTGATGCAACATTTACATCATAACATACTGCTAAGACCATGACCATGATAACATGAACACCATACTTCTTATTAGAGCTTTATAAGTCAGCTCGATGTGGTATTTACATACATATGCATATATATAGACATAACCAAAACAAAACATCAAACACATATACCAAATTACATCAACTCAACCAACGAATAAAGAAGGATACATAACTCGCATCTGATCAACCATCTCCCTAGTAGCTTCATTAGGCCAAAGTTATTCCATTACAATTTTACTTGTTTGATTGCCTGATTCCAGAGCATGAGCATCTTCAACTTCAAAATGCATGAACATTCCAACAAGAATTATCCTTCTAGTTCCACTTGCAATATGGACTATTGAATAACATGATAAACATCCTTCACATATATTTTAAGCAATGACACACTGAAAACATCATAAACCTTCATCGTTGGAGCTAGTGAAATTCAATAGGCCAATGGTCCAATTCTCTCAAGCATCTCGAAGGGGCCACAATATCAAGATACCAGCTTGGCACATGATCCAATTCTCAAAGAGCTATTCTTGGGCTTGATGTGAAAATACAGATGTTCGCAAACCTGAAAATCCTTAAATACCCTGTGTTGATAAGCATAAGTCTTCTTCTTGTCATGTGCTTCATTTAGATTCTTCTTGATAACCTGCATTTCTTTATCCATCTATGTCAACATGTTGAGTCCAAGCAATACCATGTTCACTAGATCACTCAAACTAATAGGATTATTAAAATTCTTCCTATAAAGTTCCTCAAATACAATCATCTTCATGGACTCATGATACCCATTGTTACAAGAAAACTCAACCAGTGGAAGATGCTCTTCCCACTTCATCTATTGATGTGTGACATAGATTCTTAGCATGTCCTCAAGAATCTTGTTGACCCTACCTATCTATCCATCTGTGTCTAGTATGATAAGTTGTACTAAAGGCTAACTTTGTCTCGAAACATGTAAATAATTCCTTCCAAAACCTATAAGTGAACTTGGCATCCCTATCAAATACAATCTTCTTAGGAAAACCATGCAATATCATTATCTCCTTATTGAAGACCTCAGCTACCTCACTAGCTGAATTAGTAGACTTTACTGGAATGAAGTGTGCTACCTTGTTCAGCTTGGAAACCACAACCATAATGGAATCATTTTGTCTAGATGTCTTTGGAAAAATTATAATGAAACCCATGGAAAATACCTCCCATTTCCATTCGGGAATTGCAATCGGTTGGAATAAAGCACCTAGATGCTTGGACTCTGCTTTTATCTTTTGACCATCCAAACACCTAGCCACAAACTTAGCAACTTAATTTTTCAAGTTCTCCCAGTAGTAATACTTCTTCACAACTTCTAGAGTCATCTGATATCCTCGGTGACCTAAATACAACTTAACATGAAATCCTTCAATATAGGCTTCTTGAGCTCACTTTTGTCCCGAACATAGATCTTGTCCCTAAATATGACCACACCATCAATCGTGAGATGATAATCCACATCACTGATCACTTGTACCCTGCTACTGTAACTTGTGCTCAAGTTGTTGGTACCTATCATCCTATTGTCCTTCCCACAATATCTACTCCTACAAGTATGTCTCATATGAACTCATAGTTGAAATGTGATTTACCTATACTCTTCTACTAAGAGCATATACAATCCTATTATCCTTTCCTTTAATGTACCTGATCTCAAAGTCAAACTCACTTAGTGTGGACACCAATCGAGTTGTCCTAACATTTAGCTTAGGTTGTTCAAACAAGTAATTTAGCCCACTATGATCACTCTTCAAAATGAACCTCTTGCTAAGAAGATATTGTCTCGATATATTCAATGCATGAATGATCACTACCAACTCAAGATCATGAGTGACATAATTCTACTCATGCTCATTCAAATTCCTTGACTCATAGCATACTACATCTCCTTCCTACATCAGGACTCCACCAAGTCCTCTCTCGCAAGAATGTATACATAGCACAAATTCTTTGTCTGCATCTTCAATCTTCAAGAATGGAGCATTTGTAAGAAAATGATTCAACTACACAAAACTACGTACACATTCCTCTTTCAATTCAAATTTCTTCCTTTTTCAATGCAAAGATGTAATAAGATATGAAATTCATGAGAAGTTCCTGAAGAATCGCCTATAGTAACCTGCTAATCCCATAAATGATTTGGCCTCATCAACATTCCAAGGAGTTTCCCACCCCATAATAGCTCTGATATTTTCTAGCTCCACTGCTATACCTTCCTTAGAAACCAAATGGCCCAAGAAATGAAAGTATGTCTAACATAAACTACACTTACTAAGTTTGGCATACAATTTATGTTATCTCAACGATATTAATACTCATGCTAGATGTTGTACATGATCTTCCTCAATATTAGAACATATCAATTTATCATCAATGAATACTATCACAAACTTGTACATGTAAGGATGCAATACACGATTCATGAAACACATGAAACTAGCTAAAGCATTAGTTAACTATAAAAGAACCACTACAAACTCACAATTCACATACCTGTTCCATAAATAAGTCTTATTTATGTCCTCTTCTTTGATGCATACCTAATGATATCCTAATCTCAAATATTTCTTTGAGAACATTACTGCTCCCTTCAACTGATCAAACAAGTGATCAATCCATAGTAAATGATACCTATACTTAATAATCACTTTGTTCAACTGCCTCTAATCAATACACAATAGGAGAGTACCATCACTCTCCTTCACAAACAATACTAGGGCACCCCAACATGACACACTTGGCCTAATGTATCCCTTATCAAGAATTTGCTTCAACTATAACTTCAATTCAACTAATTCTAGAGTGCTCATCCTGTAAGGTTCCTTTGATGTTATTGTTGCTCCCGACATAAACTCAATAGAAAATTACACTTCCGTATGAGGCCATAACTCTTAAATCTATGTTAGGAATAAATCCTCAAACTGCTGCAAAACTAGATACCTCTTCAAGACTTCAACATCCTCAAGATCCTTCCCTTTGTCACTATAAATATGAACAACAAAAAATACGCATCCTTTCTTGATACTGCGTTTTTCTTGCATAGATATAACCATTCTCATCAATGTAGGCTATTCTTACCCTACAATATTCTCTTCTCTCTGTCATCATCCAAGCACTCAATAACCTTTTCATAGAAATCCACTTTATTCCTATGTATGTACAACCAATCCATACCTAAAAACATATTTTATGATCCCAATGGAAGCACATTCAAATGCGCTAATGTAGACATACCGTTCAGTTCAAATGCATAAGATCTCACCCAATGATGAACTCTTTTCTTAGTACCTGTAGCCAACCACACCAGCCAAGTCTCTGCATGCACCTCTTTATTCAAGAAACCATTATCCAGTATGTTAGGACTGATATAACTTTTTGACGGGTGGAGGAAATATGTCAACCAAGGGGTTCTCCCTAACGTGAAGTCCCAATTAAACCTGATACCATTTGGAATAGGAGCCCCATCTTGGGTATCGACCCGATTTCCATATATTCTTATAGATTTTCCTTGGCTACAAAATCCAACACAAGATAGTAATGCACATGTAATCTCAGATTACGAACTGAGTATGCCTTGTGAAATGTTCAACTGTAGATAATATCAAGGTATTTCTACCGAAAGGGAAGAGAAAAGTGGGCCCTTTAAAAACAAGTAATAATAATAACCTAGAAAGTGAACATGAGATATATATATGAACGAATCATTAATCAACTAGTGAAATAGTGTGAAAATAGTTCACAAAGAATCAACAATTTTTAAATAAAATACAACACACCTTCAATAAGATAAGCACCAAAGCCACCAAAATAGCTCAGTTTCCTTATTATAGATGGAAACAACATACATCACAAACATTCAAAAGATTGTCTTACAATATTAATGACATATGCCTGAAAGAATGTTGGCTCAAAGAGATTCAGAATTATGTAAAAATTCCAAGATACATAAAGAAAATGAAAACCACCAGCCTCGATAGTGGAGCATTCTCGCAGTTACTTTCTCCTTAAAAACAATTATCTTCCCCTCCAATGTGTGGTAGGAGGAGACAAGGTGAAAATTCATTTTGTTGTATAATGAGGGTCTATATATAACAAGTTGAGTGATCCTTCATCTCCCTTGTGACTCTTGGACTACCCTCATGGTTGTTCAACTTCTCTATGACCTGTTGACTTCCGACATCACTTTTCACATTACATGAATGACTCTTGGACTTCCACTTTACATTATATTTCTCAATTATAGAATTTAGATAATCCAAAAAATGATGTGGCACATGATGACTCATGATACAACATGACATGACACTGATAACATGAACTACATGATGATGTGGCAGTGTCAAGTCAGTCTTTGTTGCTAGTTTCTTTGTGTCTTCTTGACAGATAAAACATGCTATTTTATTTCTCATCCTCATGACTTGAAGATAACGAGTCTTTAATGTCATTTTGATCTTCTACCTCTTGTTGTAATATTGTGTTCCTTCATCTTCTCACCTGATGGTAATCTAGTTTATTTAGCACCAAAGGTGTCTCTTAGCATGGTCTCCTTCTCCATCTACTTCATCATCATCTTTCCATAGCATAAAAGAATACGTGCGACTACAATATACTCATGACAAGACAACATTAGTCCAATAAACCCCTAAGCTAACATGCTTCATGAAATAATTTGTTGGGGCTAGAACTGGTGACTGTTAGAATGTCTAACTCGGGAATTGCACAGTTCCAAAGGTCAAGGTTTGGACTCAGGCTTCACACTGTGCAATGTGCGCCTCTGGAGGCATGGGTAGAGGGAATGTGTATTTGAGGGGCTCAAGAGCTCAAGCTAGAGCCTTGAGGCTTGAGACTACATACTATGTAGTTTTGAAGGCCTAAGTTGAGTCACTCTATAGTTGAGGTACACAGGGGGTCAAGATTAAGGCTTGAAGCTTCTCAATGAGTATTCAATATAGGAGAAAGAGATGGGAGATTGCGTAGTTGAGGGGTGTAAGGGATAAATATGAAGGCATGATGCTTAAGGCTACACAATGAGTAGAGAAGGTTGGTTGGAGGCAAGGATTGCATAGTTTTAGAGATCAAGGGTTGGGACTTAGCATTGAGATTGCGCATTGTGTAGTTCTAGAAGGAAGAAACTACACATTGTGTAGTGCTAAGAGATAAGTCTACTACTTGAGGGTTGAGACTGCACAATGTGTAGTTCAGGCTGGCTAAAGAAGGCTGAGTGGTTCGGTCAGAGAGTTTTCCCAATTTAACTAAGTGTGAGATCATTGAGAGTAAGATAAGAAAAATCATGACTCTAAACATGACCACACACTTAGAACACTTGAAGAGACAACATGGTACACTCAAAACACATTAAGAACATCCTTTCCTTAATGAAATAGCTTTGTGATGACCTACACCAAGTGCGAAACCAAAGATACAGTTTGTGACGACACTTCTGTGATGGTGCTTGAAACTTTGGAAATGAGTGTGATACATGTTTACGTTGGTAAGAGAAACTAATTTACAGAACTATTACCCCTTAGAAGCACTAAAACTTGATTTCATGCATTGTGTTACACTCCACATGAAAAACGATAACATTTACTATATGAAGAGAAAAATGCGAATGACACTTGCGATATGTGAACTACAGTGAAAGAGAAAAATGCCAGAGTGAAGACAACATGAAAAAACACTAATTAAAGTGAAATCAAGTGAAAGAGATAGTCAAAAGAATGAAAATGACACATGCAAAAGCGAAGGTGTGCAAGAGTGACAGTTTGAAAAACTCACAAAAATAGAAGTACAAGCAGAGCCAAAAGTGAGAGACTGTCAATGCAAATGTGCAATGTTTGCCCACATGAATTGAAATTGCACAAGAATTGTCTTGATGGACTGTACTAGGCCTGTTCAAGCTTGTGTGAAGAAATGCACTCATGAATTCATTTCAGACTAATCATGTGTATATAGGTTACTTCGACACTTACAATCCAACAAGGGAGCTCGAGGACTCAATAGCTTATCAACTAACCGAGAAACAAATACAAAACAACTAATTGCAATATCTATAGTAGGATCCAAAATTAAATTATAGGAAGCATTTTGGTGGGTGTTTGTCGCAAAAAAAACATAACTATAGTTGGATAAAGGGTCAATCAAAATAGAAACAACTTGATCACAAAGATTACCTTCCATCTCAAAAATAGATGTCTAATGATCAGCCTGCCTATTTTCCAATGTTGCATAAATCCTAGGAATACTTCTTGCAACATCCCCAATAGTCCGTACCTCCTCAACACTGTAAATGTGGTCTTCCACCCTAATGTTGGGTAAAATCTCTCATCTTATGATCCTTGCCACAAGCACAACACTGCAAAGGCTTGCTTTCATCACCCTTCTGTTTGTTACCTATATCAATAGGTTTCATATTTCATGATTGGCTATAAAAGGGCCAAATATGCTCTACTTTGATGATGCAAAGATCCCATATTTTCATAAAGAGACAAGGTGTGTCTACATCTTGATAGAGACTCAATTTTTATGGATGGTCCAACAGCCTAATCTGGATCATGCCATGTTTAAATTTCCTGCTGTAGAATAGAGAAAGAAGTCTGTCCAAACTGTTTAATCTTGGCAGACAAGTAGTACAGGTAGAGAAGAAAGATTCCCAACAGTTTAATCTGGGACCCTGGAAGAAATAAGGGTAGAATTTGATAGAAAATCAAAGTAAAAGCCAGGGAAAAGAAAAAGGCACACAAAGGGTCTGCAAGTCCAAGTGCACCCTCCAAGAAGAAAAAATGCTAGACAAAGTAGTTGGGTAGGTAGATGGGGTTGCATAAGTGATATTCAATTCAAAAATTTGACTTTGATGGTAAAAATGAGAGAAGCAAAACAAATGATTATGTCTAACCTCCCTTCCTTCCCTTTTCCCATTTGTTACTAACATCCCCTCACGAGTTAAAATGCAGGGAAAGATTTATGGTTGCATGGAGGTCCTTTATCCTTTAAAAAGCCACATTTCCTATGTAAAAATCTTTTCATTTTGATCTAATCCCTTGACTAAGTATGTTTCAAACAAATCCAGTGACATTCCCCCTCACTTACCCCCTTCATCCATAATTAACCTCTAATTCTATTATGTAACTCCCCTATCTTACCCTTCCCCTACTAGTATTAACACCATGGTGTATAAACCCCAAAATTTGTATAAATATCCCTCCCCTTGGAATTATAGCCATATGGTCTGTTTAAAAGGGAATCAAAATGACACCTGGTCACTTTGATGAACCTCCATTTCACCTCTCCCTATTCCAAGTCACTTCACTCCTTAAACCTTCATCTGCAAAGACAGACCCTACTAAACCCCTCCTACCCATTACCCCTTTTGAAATTGTGAAAAAATCGAAAAAAACCCATAAAACCCACCATTCCAAAGTTCTCCGCCCAAAATATTTAAATGAATATTTTAATCGACTGGCGGGCCCCTTCCCAACCTGCACGACCCGTCGGAGGACCCGCCAGCCGTCCGATCTCCGCTGCCCAGATCTTACGGTGGGCGGTCAATCTCACTCCCCGACCTGCCGACCTTTAGCGTCCGTGGAAAGTGGTTTTGGGCCCGTACAGGGACGCGTGGCGGGCGCTGGGGTTGTTCAGAGCCCCCTCCCCGATACCGCCTTAGCCCCAAAGGTGGTGCGGGGAACCCCGCTTACCACCATCCCGGTTACCACCCTCCCTCCTACGTCACGCTCACGTCATCCTGACGTCACCTCACCTTTGCCCGCCCCCGCATCCCGTGGCCCTCCACGCAGCCCTGCCACCGCATCGACCCGCCACCATGTCCTGCCACCCTGGCTCACACCTCAGCACCACATCATTTCCGTACCTGGGCCCCACCATGACGTCATGCTGACGTCATCGGCGGAAAAGCGCCAAATGCGCTCTTTTTCCAAAATTCAACGTTATAAACGACCAAAGAGCCGTTTTAATTCATTTTCATGCGTAAAAGAAGGAGCCGTTGTCAACCAGCTGCCGCGAAATTTGTCCTCCAGCCAACAAATTCAAGATTTCAATCGTTGCAAGTCCACAATTCGACAGCATTAAGCCTTCACAGCCCGGCTCGCAAGCGTCCAAGCTAGTTTTTCCAGGTATTTAGCCAGTTTCCTACTTCGCCCATGCTTTTCAATTCTCTGTAAAAATTCACCATTAAAGATTGCTAAACTCCTAAATTCAGCTCTGCCTGCTACCCAAAGTAAAACCAAGTGACCTGCACCACCCCTAAACCCCAATTCGACAGAGGAGTGCTCGTTCCGCAGGCTAAAGACCCCAAGATTGCCCCCGAGGTGCTCGGCATTGTTCCCTTTTTCCAAGTATAGGCCACCTGCATTCATACCAGAGAAACCTCACTGTCTCTGCAGCTTGTCATTAGCAACTCTCATCCCTGTGAATTTCGCAGCAAACTACAAAAGCCAGCTTGCAGTTTCCACTAAAAAAGGACACCAGACTATGTTTACAGTTGACCTGCTGCTAAAAGTCTTTAAGGACTTGTCAAACCATTACCTCTACCTGTACAGATTAGCTTATATCATGGCATCTCCTGCAACCTCATCCATCAGTGTGGCCTCACAAAGTCAAACAAATAAGGAGCTGGAGGCCTTGCCATTAGTTGACAAGGATGGTCTCATTGGAGACTTTGAAGGAAACAGGGACTTCTTGTAGACCTTCAGTCGACTGAGGGAAGACTATAAGGATGGGCATGGTACACATGGGATTTGGGAGTCAAACCTGCCCTATTACTGTCTCCCAGCTGTGAATGTTTTCCCCGAAATCATTCACCTCTGTGCTGAACACTATGATGCCCAGCACAGAGCTATCAGCACCCCATCAGGGAGGATCCTCTTTTACATAAATGCTGAGTCCATAAACAAGATGTTACAGTTTGATCAGACAGAATTGTTGATCCCATTCTCCATGAATTATTTGCTGGACACTGGTGACAAGATGACCAGTGAAGAGCTGCAAAAGGTCACCAAGACCTTCATGAGACCTGAGTGCCAGACTACAGAACCACCTCCTTATCTGAACGAACATTTCAATGATGTAGGCAAGCTGTTACTAGACATGATAGCCTATGTGTTGGGATACCAAAACAGTGAGCATGTGGATAGAGCCATGCTAGTATTGCTGTCTGTTTACAGCCCATACCAACCCCTGCCCAAAAGTATAACTTTGCTAAATTCATAGCCAATAAAATTCATGATCAGTTGACCAAAGTGGACAGACAGGGGGTCTTCAGATACTCAACTTACATCTACCATCTGTTCATGTTTTATCATTCTGAAGCCTTCCCATGCTACATCAGAAGGCTGGATCATACAGGGGAGAGAAGATCTGTTATCTTATGGACCTCAGTTTATCACAAAGTCACAAATTCACCTTATACCTACTGTGAATTTGTTGACCAGTTTGTCTACACAATCTCTTGCATGTTGATGAAGTCCCCTCCTCCCAGGGTATCTAATGAGATAAAGAAAGCTCTGCAGCTTTCTAAGAAGAATAAAATAGGTGACTGGTACCTATATGAACACCATACTGTATTCAGGGTCTATGGATGTTTGCTCTGTCCATACAGGCTCCCCAAATACGTACCTATGAGGTTGTTTGCCTTGGAGTATTACAGGTAATTAATTCAGTCAGACCTCACCCACTTCCACAGCTCCAAGAAAAAGGCCCACCTTAATTTCAAAAATGAAATGGGCCCATTCATCATGAACAAGAAGGAAGGATGCGAAGCTGCAGACTTGATCCTTAAGGACAATTACAAGCTGTCCTATAGTTTTCGATGGGTCCCTTATGACCCTCAGGGTGTCATCTCTGCTAGGAGAAATAAGTATAGGCTCCTAGCTATTAAGCATTGCCAATACCCACACATAGAAAAATATGCCAACTTACAAGAATGGCAGCCGGACTCTCTAGTTGAGAGCCTAACTGAGGAAGAAAGAATGCTTAAAAATGTCAAAGAGCTTGAGAAGACAATTGACCTGGATTATGTGCAGCAGGTACCCTTCAGACTGCCTTACTCAGTGGGACAAGGGACCTCAGTTACAAAGACTACACCACAGGCACCTGCTACAACAACAACAGCAATGGACAAAGGCAAAGGCATAATGGGTGCAGAGGATGAGCCAGGAAAGGGACAGATTGAGCAACAAATAGAATAGCAAACAGAACAGAAAACAGAGCAACAAAGAGAGAAGGAAACAGGGCAACAGACAGAACAAAAAACAGAGAAGGAAACAGGGCAGCAGACAGAACAGAAAACAGAGAAGGAAACAGGGCAGCAACAAGAACAAGCTGTTAAGCCACAGAATGGGCTGCCAGAAACTCCTACAATGCAAACACCACCACCTCAAACTTAGCAGTTAATTGTCCCAGTTCTGCAGACCCCAGCACATGAAGAAAGGGGAGTAAAAAGACAAAGAGAAGAGTCCACTCCTCTCAGTGGATCCTCCGACCAGCCAGAAGCCAAAAGGAAAAGGGCAGACTCCCTAGAGGTGGAAGCCATTACTGAAAATGTCTTGAACATTACAGCAAAGGACAGGGAGAGCAGCCAACACACAGGGACAAGCTCCTTTCAGCAGGATCAAACTTTACAGCTTAGCTTGGAGGTGGCCTCTCAATCACAACAAAGCAAGAAGCCAAAGAGCACCAAGACTTCCTTTAAACAAATAAAGGCTCAAAATGAGCTATTGAGGGCTGAGGTGTATAAGCAGTTCATAGATGTTGCACCAGCCATGCAAGAGAGATTGATGTCTGTTTATGACATCCAAGAAGAGAAAATAATATTCAGTCACTTTAAGCCCAAGGGGCCGCAGCCTAAGAGAGCTGCAGATTTCATAAAAACAAGGGTGGAGGTCCTGGCTAAAGATATACATCCCATGGACCAGATTGAACTCCACAAGCAGGCTGGGGAGATGGTCTATGCCACCTTAGTAGAAAAGGCCGCATTGGCCCATGAGCTGAAAGAGTCTTTGAAAAACACCAATACTCAGCTAGACATTGAGAGGATGTCCTCCAAAGCCAAGGACAATAGAATAAAATCTCTTGAAGATATCATTGTTGATTTAGGGCATGATCCTAATGATCCAACAGGGGTCAAGGCCCTCACAAAGAAGAAGGATGATGACCTCAATGCATTGAGGAAGAGATTGAAGCTACCCCCTACTGAACACCCTCAAACAGCTGAGCTTCAGAAGCAAAAACAGGTAGAGGACCAGCTAGACCTCTTATTGCAGCAGGATCAGAGGATCCGTGAATTGGAGAAAGAACTGGAAGGAGCAATACAAGACAAACAGGGAGAATCTACTTCCCAAGCTCCTCCAACTACTTCCACAACAGCAGCAACATCAGGGGCAACAGTGCCCCCCACAACAAAAGCAGCAGGTACATCAGCAGCCCAAAAGGACAATCCAAGTATAGAGGACCTGACCAAGGCTGTCAAAAACATGGAACTCCAGGTCGATGAAATAAAGAAAACCAAGGAGAAGTTGGCAGAGCTGGAGTCCAAATATGACAAGTCCAAGATAATGGTGGCTGAGCAGGGCAGAGAAATAAAGGCCCTCAAGGACAAAATAAAGGCCCTAGAAAAAGAACTGAATCTAGAAACAGCCATGGCCGAAATAAAAAGGATCTTATGGGCCAAAATAAGCAAATCCATCACACAGCAATGGAAATCAATAAAAACAATACATCAGCAGATGGAATTGCTAGGCCAAGCACACATAGAAATCAATAAGGCTAAAGCAGTGCTGGGAAACAGACCAGAACAAGCCAATAGAATGGTAGACTTCCTGAACAGGCATGAGCAGGAGGAACTGGAAGCCATGGGTATTCCCAACAGAACAGAAGTTGTTCTCCTTGCCAAGAAAGTGACCACTCTTAGAAGTTATGTACAATCTATGGAGAGGAAGTGTTATGAGATAACAGTAGATGTGGAGGAATTTAAGGTCAAGATGGCAGAACTGCAAGCAAGAGGCCTGCCCAGCCTCTTGACTAGTGCAGGAAAATTGGTCTCCCAGGAGCAGTTTGCCAACAGAATGGTAACATACATTGAGAATCAGATTACTGCATCTGGCAGTACATTTGAACAAACAGGGCCGCCCTCAGGACAGAGTTTATATGATAAATTGGGAGGCCTATTCTTTATTGAAAATGAAGTGAACCACCTTTTTGAGACTCCTCCTAATTTCTTCAAATATACAGAGGCTGATGAGACCTTAATAAAGATCAGGAGGCATCAGATGCCTAAGGAAGACTGGTGGCAATCAATGCTTCGAATTCTGCCACGGTAGCTCCAGCTGTCCACTCACTGCCAGCTCCAGGTCAAACACAGGACAAACAACAGGATAAAGTAAGTATTAAAAAGCGTCTAAATGCTGACTCAGCATGTAAACTATGACAGCTAGCCAAAGGATAAAGAAAATGCGCAAATTTTTGGCGGTGTACCCTTAGCCAACTCCAAGAGCCACCAAGTCAGCAGTCTCTGACTATTTTCTGACAGCTAAGGGACCAAAAGTAATCACAGCATTCACTCTCTCAGCGGCTGCACTCCAGTAGTTGGTTGAGCATTTATGAAACATTTATTCTCTATTCAGATATTTTCTTATGTAAATTTTGTATATATACTCCCCTTAGTAACGCATAAGGGGTTGGGAATTTCTACTCTGAGGCATGTATACTCTATACTTTCAGAAAGTTTAATAAAAGAGCAAATTCAGCTCAGTGATTTCCTGGAACTCTGGTGTCTTGTTGATGATCTTAATGCTGTTGCAGAATCCCTGTGTTGTCTGGAGGAATGATATGTTTCTTTAAACTCTGTTCTGTTTTCTCTATGTTATTACATTTTCATGTTTCTTTCATATCTGGCAATAAAGAAAAAGAATAGTTCAGGATATGTGTCTTTGCACCCTGTGCTCAATCTTATATTGCTGTAAATGTTTTCTTCAGGATTAAAATAAACATGAATTCTTAAATGCTCATGTTATATTTAGTTCCATGTTGTGAATGTTATCTAGAGATTCTTAAATGCTTCCAGGTAACAATTGCTTTCTTTTCATCTCAGTTTATAGAAAGATTCTTAATTGCCTTTCTTATACTGAACATATCGTACCCAACCTCAGTATCAAATCATTATTCCTCAGACAATTATCTTGCTCTGCAGCCTTCATTTACAAGTATCAACACAGCACACCAAACCAAAGGACCACTGACTCCATTGCCCAATGTCATGCAAGATTCTGGTAAGAGCATACACGTTTTGACCAAACCTTTCCAACCAAACATTTAAACCAAAATTTAAGCTTCACATCTAGCCTAAAATACCATCAGAACAGAGACAAATCTTAAAGAGAGAGCCCTCTCTGATTACAGTTTGGCTAGAAGCTGCAATCCAAAGACTGGTTAGTGGTTACCCCGGCCGTATTCCCTTAGAGTCAAAGGGAACAACCTGGGTGTTAACATAAATGGCGACTCCGCTGGGGAATTCAGGATCTAAAGGTCTGTATATCTACCAAGAGATTACACTGAGAATCTGAAAATCAGTCAAGAAACCTTCAAGCTGCTCCCATACAAACATCTACAGCCTTAAGGTAGAGCTGACTCAGATATCCTTTATACCCAATACAGATACACAGAATCTTTCAGAGCTCCTGTCCCGTCCTTGCTCGTCAAACCTTTCAGAAAAATTTTAAAGGACTAGCTCAGAAGATGGCTCCCAAGAAGGGTCTTCGGTACACAAGGGTTAATCCTGATCCCAACCCTCCTGCTGTCTTCGACAATCCCAATACAATCCCTAGACTAATTAGGAATCAGCAGAAACAAGATAACCTTGCTGACTTTAGTCCAGAGACAGTCCACCCTAGCCCTATCTCCACTCCAATCAAAGTCTTATTCCGTTCCACTCCTAATTCCCCTAGCTCTCCATCAACATCCCAAAGCCCCCCACCAACATCTTCTTCCCCTATACACATTCCCTTGACTAGCACTCTAAATCCCTCTATACCTGTTACCCCTGTGGTACCCACTGCTCCTGTTAT